>PVKE010008234.1:0-48310 GCA_004027555.1 Craseonycteris thonglongyai | reverse complement strand
GGGACCGAGGATTGAATCCCGGCCCCGGCCCATGCGGAACCATATGCTGAACTGGGAGCTCCCCTAGTTCAGTTCTCTCTCTCTCTCTCTCTCTCCTCTGTCTAAATAAATAAATAAAATATATATAAAGGACCTGAAAATTTTGTAAAGTAAGACATTGGAACAATTCCTTGATGTACACTTATAGCCCAACTCTGTATGTTTGATTTTTCTATAAATAAAACTACTCCTTGATGTTACATTCAAGCCTCCTGTTCTCTAGAATAATCTGTATCTTTCATGCTTGCTCAAGAGGCAGAGGCTTTTAAAATCTTTCTTAATTCAGGTCAATATATTCTAGGTTAAGCATTCATGTAACAATTTATTTTAATTATTCATGTTTTGGGTCTTTAAGGACAGTACGTGCTTAGCAGGTCACCATGGAAACCAGCACAAGTGCTGTCAGCTTTTATCAACCTTCTCTATCCAAAATCCTCCTGCTGAATTGACTATTAAGTATGGAGGCTCAGACAGTAGCCGGGATGAGCTCTAAGTATAACCCCATGATCCCAAGAGTTTTGAAATGTCACACTGGAAAGCAACACATCTCATTGCCTGTCTAGCCTTCCGTGAGAGGTACACATGCTGGAAAGGGGACTAAGCATGCGTCTTGTGAACACTGTCGTTCCCTTGCCATGGCGAGGTGAGCAATAACTTGTGCACACTTACACCTTCCTAATCTATCTTTCAGGGTAGATCCAGATGTTTATCACATGGGCCTCTGGGGCTCTGTCTTTAGAGTGACTCCTTTCATGGCACATTGTACGTAGGGAGCAGGCTCAGTGCCTTGAACCGAAAGCCTAGCAACTATTGGGCGGTGGGGGGATGGATACATGTATTTGAAGTAACTCAATAATAACAGACATTCACTTACTTGACTTTTGCAGGAAAGACACGCACTGTTCATCCCACACTGGCTATAGATATAGACAAAATGAAAACCAGAAATATAGGCTAAATTTTATATAAGGTGTTAAATATTATCCCACATGCAACTGCAAGATTAATATGCCATTGGGGAAGCCAGGATGGCTCAGCTGACGGAGCGCTCGCTTTGCAGCCCCGTGGTCTGAGGATCAAATCCCAGCCCTGGCCCGTGCGAACCCGTATGCTGAGGTGGGGTGTGTCACTGGTTCGGTTCTCACCAGGGCGAGCTTCCCATGTGGGAGGCCCCTGGTTTGCTTCCCGCCCCAGGCGTTCTTCCTGTGTAGGTGGCCCCTAGCTTGCGGGGGTGTGCCTCCCATGTGGGAGGTCCCTGGTCTGGTTCCTGCCCTGTGCAGACCCACACCACCTGTGGAGTGATACTATTTTGAAAAACTAATGTGCCATTGTAGAGACTGCTCTGGGCTCTCCCGCTTCTCTCTGTCTCCCTCTGTGTCTCTCTCTCTCCCTCTTGTCAAAAACAATGAAAATAAATCTTTAAAAAAAAAGATTAATATGCCATCATCCTTAATATATTCCTGCCCTTTGGCAATGGACCTGCAGCCTCTTTGCCACCTCTCCCATTCCTGCTAGATGACACCAAGGATGTCCTAGATGGGTGGAGCCATGTCAGCCTTGCTCAGGGCACACCACCAAGGGCCCAGTACAGGCCCTGGTCCATGGGAGGGAATCAACAAATATTTGTTGAATAAACGAGTGAATAGCATCTGCTGGCTATTTCTCTCTTAAATGGGTTGTTGATACAGCGTTTCTCAGACTTCTGGATGTCTCAGCCAGAAACATTTCCAAAAACATGTTTCAGGACCCATATCATGGTGCTACCGGAGAGTTAGGACTAACAACAAAAAAGAACAAAATAACACATAAACAACTTTTTGGTGTCCATTTTACAGAGGGAAGGCTTTTCTTTAATTTTAGAAAGAAAGTGCTAATCTAAGATTAAAATTATAGTCAATATATTTAGCTTTTTGAAAAACTTTTCAATGTCCTTTTTTTCCCTTTTCATCACATAAAAGTAAAAACCTTGTTGTGGATCAGGACTGGTTCTTAGACCAATCTTTGGAAACAAAATAAAACTTACCTGCATGCCTACAATGTTATCAGGAGTATATCATTTTCTTCTTTCTAATTCTCTACCTAGGTCTTGTATCAGTTGGCTTCTAGTTTGCAACATTAAATAAAAACTTCCTTTTCTTTTTACATATAGTAAATAAAATCTATACTCCTTTCCCCTATGATTTACCTGTTTGTCTAAAATACTTTCAGTTTTTTATTTCCTTCTTTTCATTGTGCTATCAAATTCTTGCTATTTTATGAGAATGGCTTTATGCCATTAGGTCTCCCTCCATTCTTTGTCATCTTTGAGACTTATTGCTAGAATCTAGTATTCTCATAATTCATTTAATTCAAGGAGCTTAACATGCTTTGCATATATCCTCTAATCCTTTAATATAGCTTTTTCTACTAAGTTGAGGGGAAGGTAGGCATTCTGTATTAAGGCCCAGTTTTGGAGATCTGGGTGTTGAAGTTTTTCTAGTAACTTCTTCCAAGTTGAAAACTTCTCTTTGGAGACTGTGAAGTTGAGTGATAGGTCAAGGTTGCCTGGAGACCTTGGAATACAGAACTCCTGGCTTCCTCACCTGGAGAAATTTCATCTTTGCAAAAACAGCTTGGCTGAAAGGGCCTGTGAGTTACGTCCCCTTATTGTTTTACCTTATTTTTTCAAGGAAGATATGACCACAAGAAAACATATGCTGTTAACACAGATAAATTTATTGTTCATGGTAGAAAATGGATACCATGCAAGATGTCATTCCTTTTCATAAAGTCGATTTCATGATAGCTGTATTCAGTTTGTTTTGTTTTTCCTAGAGAGTGAACCTTTACAAGCTGGCTGGTTCTGAGATGTCAAAGATAGCAAACTGTGCTAAGATCACCACCTAGTGTTTAACTTTGAAGTTACTGCTATACTAGAAGAGCTCACTCGTTTTGAGTTTCGCTCATCTGTTAACTAGAGAGTATATTGTGTTGTATATCTTGCTCTGTTGATTGTTAATCTTGATATTTGCTTTGTAAGTGAATTTTCCTACACTCTTGGTTTTGGGTTACCAATGCTTTGTATACTTTTATTGTCCAGGTGAGTACATGAATATGTAATTTGGTTTTTCTAGGTTATAAGTAAGGATTGATTTGAAAATGTGAGTTAAATACCCCTGAAGTTTGATCCTTTAGGTTTCATATTTTATCACTTCCAAAAATTCTTCTCTGATCTTTCCTCAATCTCATTCTCTACTGGGTGGTCACCCCATTGTTGGCATTTTAAGACTCTGTATACACAGCATAGCTCTTGTTACGCTGGACTATAATGGGTTACTCACCTGCTTCTCATTCAATAGGGTGCATACTTCTCAAGAGTAAGCTTTGGTTCTCATATTTTGTGTTATACCCTGAACCTAGTGCATGGAGGTGCTTGAGCAAAATTTGTTGAATAAAATGAATGAATGGAAGAATGAATAAATAAAAACATTTTTCTAAATAAGATTAAAGAATAAAACTATTTCTTTTTCTTGTGACTCTCAGCTTTCTTCTGTGCTCAGTAAAACATTTTATCTTGAAATAGCTGGATTTAACAAAATTTACAATTCCTTGTAAGATCCTGGCAGGATCATTAAAATCCTGACTTGAGGCCAAACCTTTGAATTCAATGGTGAGTGAAGCTCTTATAACTGTTAGGATGTGGTTGGCTTTTATTTTTATTTATTTTTTGAAAAATTGTATTAAATGTATTGGTGTGACATTGTTTAATAAGATTATATAGGTTTCAAGTATACAATCCAATAATACATTATCTGTGTATTGCATTGTGTGTTCACCATCCAAAGTCAAATCTCCTTCCATATTTTTGAAACTTTTTACCTTCTATCTACCCTCATATTCCTTCCCCCTAGTAACCGTCATATTGTTGTCTATGTCTATAAGTTTTTGTCTCATTTGTTGCTTTCAGTTTTATATCCCACATATGAATGAAGTCATGGCTCTTGACTCTTTCCCTCTGACTAATTTCTTTCAGCTTGATAATCTTAAGATTTATCCATGTTGTCACAAATGTCAGTATTTCAAGGTCTGCTTTTTCAAGATCAGATTTCCTGTCCTGCCTAGTATGTTTAGGAGATTGAACATCATTGTTTTTTCTCTTAATGAGGTTCTAATCAGCCTTGAACTATTCAAAAATGTGCAACTAGTGGTGATCAATAAACCAAACTAGGAGAGACATAGAAATAAGGGAGCCTTGCAGAGGGGGAGATCTCATTTAAGAAATGTCCAGGCCTCCTTTGTAGCCCCACTGTTGATCTGGGATGAGTTCCTAAATCCCTCTCCCAAGTTAAAATTTTAATTCTTCTGTTTCACAGGAGAGACAGTTTTTATCTTAATCTTAAAGTAAGTAATGCCACATGTGACATTGGGTAAAATTACCTAATCCTGATAAGAGAGAGTCCTAGGGTCTCCAAAATATGAGTTAGGCTATCAAATTGAGAGAACTCTCTGTCTCTGCCACTATCTCTATTTCTCTCTGTCACACACACACACACACACACACACACACATATTCATCAATGGAACACTATCTCTAATTCCTCTTCTGGAGAAGAGGGAGTTGGGAACATGAGATTTGGAGTTGTAGTCACCTGGGCTCAAAATCTAGCTTTCTTTTTTATTTGCTATATGATTTTGACGACATTTAAATTGCTAAACTTGTTTCTCATCTGTAAAATGGGGTTCAAGTACATAGTACCAACACAAAAAGTCATTGTAAGGATTAAATGAGGTGCGTTGCCTGTAGCACGTGTAGCAGACCACATGGAATATTAATAATTGCTTAATACAAATAGGAATGCCAATAAAGACTCACTGTGAGCAAGTGTGTTCCCAAATCCTCTGGTGTTTTAGCCACCCCACCTAGGGCATGGACATGAGAGACAGGTCATCCTTCAGCATGTGTTGACATGTGGCTACCAGGGAAATCGGTCCCAAAGGCCTGCACTTTCAGCTCTCCCTCTGACAGCAAGCACCACCACTGAGCATGCTGGGAGCTCTCGCCTCTCCAGGACCACCTCTAACTCGATTTGCCTTGAGCCCTGCCTCCCTCCATCCTCAGCTTCTTACTGTTCAAGACCCCAGCTCATGTGTTACTTCCTTTCTGTAGCCTTACCCTGGCATCCAAGAGTACCAGGTGAGTCTCTCCCAGAACACACTGCTTACACTTTATCTGAGCATTCACAGTTACCTGTCCTTCTGCTGGCCTGGGAACTTCTGGAAGGCAGGGACCATGTCCTATTCATCTTTATTTCCTGATATCGACTTTATGCTGGGCATTTAGTAGGCCATCAGCAAATGCTTATAAGAAAAAAATGTTCAGAGTGTGAGCACTAATACGCCCAGGAATTCAGGAGAGACTCCCCACCTCTTGGCTCTATTGCTCCATTCTAGTTCAACCCCTAGAAAGAGCAATGTGAAGGGAAGGAATAAGTTGGGGAGTAATAACCTTTCCACACAAGCTAAGCACATAGGAGGGCTGTCCAGAAAGTATACACCCATATAATATAGAAATTGAGGCATTTATGGCTGGATTTTTTTCTGGACAGCCCTCTTAAGTGAGCAGCAGAAAGATGGTTAACTGTTAAATCATCAACACGAGTGGCCCTTGAATAGAGACAGAAGGAAAGTTCTTTGGGGACACTGTCATCAGTCAATGTACAGCTTTGGTTAAGGATGAGCTGAGCCAACCACTTTGTCCTTTGATATAGACAGCTCTCCCTCAAAGAGGGGTCCATAGGGAGGCAACCTCCCCCCTCTGGATTTTTAGGTAGATGGAGCTTTGAAACAACCACTGGTGGTTTTTACATTCCAAATCCCCTGCCATTATTGTGTTAAAAGAGTATATGAAGTTCAAAGGAATGTCAAAATACGACAGATCTATGGCATTTACATTGCATCTCAAAGAATATGTCTTGGGAGCCATAGAGGTCAATCTTATGGAGGGGGTAGGTGTCTCATAAGAATGTATTTATGTGTGTGCCTAGGAGTCTGGTGGGAGGACCTAATTGAGATCTCTTTCAACCTTAGAGGTTGAAAACATGGTCTTAGAACATGGTCTCCTGGTAGGGGAAGCCTCTGCACTTTCTAAGGCCACGTTCAAATAAGAGATCATTCTTGGTGTAAGACTCCCTGGTTCCAGGGGTGAGAGATGCTGGCCAGTGTGAGATCCTATATGGTCAAGAAATGTATGGTGGAAGTGAAGGCCAAACTTCGTTTGAGGAGTACAATGAAGAGAGGCCATTTCCTTACCTTTGTGGGGAATGGGAGGGTAAGCATGAGTGGTTCCTATCCCTCAACTCCAGAGAAGGCAATCCCCCACGTTACTTATAGAACTGTGGGTTCTGTAAGAAGGGGTAGCATTCCCTGCCCTGGTGAGTGGCTACCAAGCTCCCTGCGCTACGGCATCTGACCTGAGCAGGGCACAGCCAGACGGAGAAGAAGGAGCCATGACCACTCGCTCAGGTGCTGGTTTCTGAGGCCTAGAAAATGTACTGAGCCCATGCCCTTGACTGGGGCTACAGAGTGTAAGTGAGCTCATGGCCTCAGGTGTGCAAGGAACTGTCAGAGCAATGACCAGAAAGG
The DNA here is from genome assembly GCA_004027555.1 of Craseonycteris thonglongyai. NCBI lineage: Eukaryota > Metazoa > Chordata > Mammalia > Chiroptera > Craseonycteridae > Craseonycteris > Craseonycteris thonglongyai. The sequence goes on along the minus strand of PVKE010008234.1, from coordinate 41,650 downwards.
CATGTTCTCTCAGGGAGAAGTGGTTGTAGGCCAGCATTTGTGAATCAGAAGTTGATGGAGTCTAACATCTTTATTTTGGACTGTGGCAGTTTCTATCTGTAACCACAGAGGAGTTTGTAGCTTAGAAGGTAGATTCATGGCCCGGAATTTACATAAAGGAGGCAACTAACCTCATCAGGATCATCTCTTCCCAACCTCCCACCAGCCCAATACCTGAGGAGTAACTGCTAGAGAGAGGGCAGAAGGAGAAGGGTCCCTCAAGACTAAGTCATACCAGCCTATGCTGTGAGGGGTCAGCTTTGGATTAAATGCAATATTGTAAACTTAAAATGTGTCGGACTAGATCTTGGTACTCAGAATGAGAGTCTCTTAATTATGAGAAGTGAACAGAAAGTTATAGAATTAGATTGAGATGCCTTAAATGAAGCCGCCACCTTTGATAGGGAATAAATAGTGAGAGCAATGAACTGGGAAGACAAAGTCAATTCACATTTATTTGCTGAATTACATTTCTTCCTAAATTGGTTACATATGTGTATGTGTGTGTGTGTGTATATATATATATATATATATATATATATATATATATATACTCTGCTTGATCTAAAAGTTATGTAATCTAAGTATAAAATCTGAGTGTCTCTATCAGCTCAGTTCCTTTATAGGTAAATCAGTATCATGACTGGTCTTGAGTTCTGCTGTGAAGAACTTCTTCATAGCTTAACTCTTGTCCATCACACCTGAACATCATCCCACTCAGAGCCTAAGCAAAAGGAGCCATAACTAAAATCCCGTTGATGACAGGAAGGACATGGTTATGCTAACAATATGAGTTCATTATTTTCTTTGTACGTAGGCTGCTGTTAAGGCTTTCATATTTTTTATAAGTAGCAACATGTCCACAGAGGTGGGTGCTGTGACACTCTCCTGGATGTATTCACTGATGGTGTGGGGGTTTGGGGAGGGGGTCAGCTTCCCTTGGTGATGCCACTAGCACAGCAACCTTGCTGGAGCTGGAGCTGAAGCTAAGGGAAGAAGCCATTCTGGAGAAGGTAACTTAAACTTTTATTTTTGAAATAAATTTATATTTACAGAAGAGCGAATAATACAGAGTGTTCCCAGATACCTTTCACACAGCTGTTGCTAATGTTAATAGCCAACAACATATCCATAGTACATTTGTCAAGACTAAGAAATTAACACCAGTACAGTCCTAATGACTAAATAGACTTAACCCTATGAAAGGGGTGCACTGACCCAGTTCCAATGTGTGTGTGTGTGTGTGTGTGTGTGTGTGTGTGTGTGTGTGTGTGTGTGCGCGCGCGCACACGCGCGCGCACGTAAGTAGGCTTCCCCACATCAATAAGCAATTTCTCAGACACCAGCAGGGTATCCAATCCTTCAACTCAATTCTGATGCTCTTTACCTGGAGGTAAAATCAGATTCCACAGGGAAAGGGCTCAGTCTCACAAGACTGCCTCCACTATGGATGTTAGTTGTGAGTACAATCTGTTACCTGTAATTGTTTTTGTTGTCAGATTTATTGAGGTGACATTGATTGATATCAATTACATTGTTTCCAGGTGTACAATTCTATAGTAAATTGTCTATACATCGCATTATATGCTCACCACCCAGAATCAGCTCACTTTCCATCACCACATGTTTGATTCCTCCTCCCTACCCTCTACCCCCCATCTCTCCTACTCACCTCCCTGCTTACCCTCAGGTAACCACTAAACTATTGACTGTGTCCACGAGTCTTTGTTTCTTTGTTCCTTTCAGTTTTATATTCCACCTGTAAGTGAGGTCATATGTTTCTTGATTCTTTCATTCTGACTTATTCCGCTTAATAAGTTATTTTCAAGGTCCATCCATGTTGTGTTACCCATGCTTCTGACTGATTGGTAGAAATCAGAAGTTCCCATGACCTCGTCCTTGGGTTTGATTAATTTTCTAGAATGGCTCACAGAATGCGGGAAATTTTTTTTACTCCCTATATTACAAAAGACATTAAAGGATATAAATCATGAGCCAGATAAAAAGATATACCCGAGTCCTGGCCCAGGCTGGAGTGGACCTATACGCTGAACTGGGGCATGCGTCCCATGCACAAGACCCTCTGGCCCAGTTCCCAACCTGTGTGGCTCCATGTCTACCTGTATGGAATGAAACTGTCGAAAACTGATGATATACAGCTATGGAGACTGCTCTGGGCCCTCCCCCTTCTCTCTGTCTCTCTCTTTCTGTCAAAACAATAAAATAAATCTTAAAAAATAAAAAGATATATAGGAGGAGGTCCCTAACAAAGGAGCTTCTGCCTTCATGTAGTTCAGGGCCTGGTATGGTGGTGCATGGAAGCATTCTGATTCCCCACTGCTGAATCTCTCCAAAAAAAGGACTGATGAACTGTCCTTTTGGGTTTTTATAGAGGCTTCATTACATCATCATAATTGACTAAGTCATTGGCCATTGGTGATTAATTCAGTTTCAAGCCCTTCTCTCCTCCCTGGAAATCAGGTGGTGGGACTGGAAGTTCTAATCCTCTAACCCCTGGACCATGTACAGATACCAGTCTGTGGCCTGTTGGAATCTGGGCCACACAGAAAGAGGTGAGCAATTGGCAAGGGAGCCAAGCTTCATCTGTATTTTCAGTCGCTCCCAATTGCTCCCATTACCACCTGAGCTCCGCTTCCTGTCAGATCAATGTTGGCATTAGGTTCTCATAGGAGCACAAACCCTATTGTGAACTGCGCATGCGCACCCCCCCCCCCCTCCCCGCCGAAAAATTGTTTTCCATGGAACTGGTCTCTGGTGCCAAAAAGGCTAAGGACCACTGATCCTACTGGCAACCAGCCCTCACCCTTGAGTGGGGTCCAAAAAGTCAACTCATTAACATGCAAGAGACACCATTGCTGCTCTGAACACTCAGGAAATTCCAAGGGGTTTGGGAGCTGTAAGCCAGGAACTGTGGATGAAGACCAAATATATCTGACAAACATATTTCAGTTATCTGAATGACCATATATATATGTCTTATAAATCACAATATCTCACCAGTTTTCCCACAAATGCCCTTTTCTGTTTCAGGATTCCACCCCGATGATCACAGTGCATTCTGTTGTCTTGTTTTCATAGTCTTGGAGGCGATAACGTAGAAGATGAGGCACCCCTTTCTGATGTCTCACTCCCCTCCAGGCAGGAGTAAAAGCCCCGAGACCCAGAACAAGGGGTGCAGGCCCCTTATCCTCTCCAGTAGAAGGTTGTGAGTTGAACTGGAATCCCCAAACGATCTACCCACGTGGCCTGCGCCCTTCTTCATCTTACGTAAGTCACCGAAGGCAGAGTACTGTGCTTCCCACAGTTGGTGTCTGAAATGACCAGTTACAGGAGCAATGTCAGGATTCTGTCTGCGCTGGAGGACAGAGACGCTGGAGCACCAGAGATAAAATGGTGCCGCTGGACTTTACATCATGGCCCTGCCACCTCCCACCCTTTTTTCTTCTTTTTCCTCCCAGCTCCTGCCTCTCTAGTTAGGTATTTGCCTCTCTGCTATCAATTTTTTTTTCCCTGCTCTGCTCTGTATTCAAGGGGGCTAGATCCTGTGAACTACATGCCCCAGGCCCTTTGCTCCACCTCCTGTAGGGTTTAAGCAAGGTGAGGCACTGGCAAGGGTTTGGGGAGCAGGAGGACGGGAGATCTCCTTCCTGGCTGCTATGGGATGGGCGCAGCTCTGCTGGGCAGCTCCACAGGGCACCCCTGCTGGGGACCCTGGCTCTGGCAATGCCCCCTCTACCCCTTCCTGTTCCAGCAGTCGTAGTGCAGCTGCTCCTACTGTAGCCAACCTCTGGGTGGCTTCAGCGTCGCCTTGGTAACTAGTTCTCTATAATAAATTTCCTCTATGACACTCCATGGGACAGGTTCTGTTTTCCTGACCTGGCTCTAATTGGCACCTATTCTCCAATCGTCACCTCTTCCTCCTTTCCAGGGACTGACACTGGAGGGAGGAGGGGCTGCTCCAGGATTTGTCATCGCAGGCAGGACAGGGGCTTCTGGGTCCATGTGGGCAAAAACTCTATTTTCTTCCTTGGTTTTCGGCTCTTAATGGGACCTGGTGACAAGCTTTGGTCTGTATTAAATTAAACCAAGAAATTGCTGCATTCAAGAATTTTTGACCTACAAAAATGACAATCTCACATGACTCTACTTAATAGAAAAAGCAGCAGGTAGGGAAAAGATAACAAGTAAATTGTGCACGATGATTTATTTATAGCCAATAAGAAAGCTAGCAGTGACTGTGTTTACCATGCACAAGGCACTGTAAGGCAATTTAAACAGTAGTAATGATGGTAAACTCATCCATGACGCCTGTTCTAAGTGTTTTACGCATATTGAATAATTTAGTTCTCAAAACAACCTCGCAAGGTCAATACTATTTTATCCCATTGTATAGACTAGGCACAGAGAGGTTAAGTAACTTGCCTAAAGTCACACAATAAGTGGCAGGGTCAGAATTGGAAGCCAGCCAGCTGGGCTCTGAAGCATGTGATCTCAGCCTCTACACTGTACCTTGTCTTGATGTTGGTGTTGTTATAATCCATTTTACAGACGAGGGACCTGAGAGCCAGTGAGGTTGCATATCTGATCCCAAGTCACAAAGCTCGGAATACGCTAAGATGGCATTTGAACCCAGTGCCACCCAACCGCCAAGCTTAAATGTTTCTCTCTTCCCTGCCCACTCTCTCCCAAGTTTGTCCTGTAATATCTCTAGCACTGCACTTCACTGGGCTCTCTCATCTTTGCTTACAAAGGATAATAATGTGCAGATTTCAACACATTCCACCTACACATCCATCTTTGGCTGTGTTTATTGAGTTTCTGTCACTGTGCTGCCCTGGGGCCTTATCTGTGTGTGTAACCAATTCAGAAGGAAATTACTGTGGTTTGTGTTAAGACTCCTGCGAGGTAAGAACGCTAAATATCTTTTTTCACAGATATGCTAGACAGACTCAGACTTTCCTCTTTAAAAAGTGAACATTTAATAATGACCTGTTTACACAGTTTATAAGTGTTTCTAAGTTATATATGTACAATGCCAAGAGGCACGGACATCATTTCTCTGGACAGTAGTAGGCTACTTGTCTTTTCTGGCGCTTCAAGGCAAAATCCCTCAGGCATCTTTCTGCTCAAAAATCCCGTGACTTAGGTAGGACGTTTGTAAATACCATTACTGTTGAACTGCAAGGGATTGTAGTATCTAAGTTGGCCACAAGAGGGTACTATTTCTTCATCCCACAGGTTCACTGTAATAATAATAGCATTTGGGGCCACAGATGTGAGATGCTATTCTGGACACAGTAATTAAACCACATTTAGTGCAATTTACCAAAAATAAGCAAAATAGTTTGTTTAGTGGAATAATTATTCTATCATTTCTTTCACGTCTAAATACAAAGAAGGAAATTGTAATAAAATGAATTGTTTTGAAGCAGGCATTTATAGGAATTTCTTCCATTCCTATTTGGATGGTGGAACTGGAAAAATAATAAATATTATACTTTCTTAAAAATGTCTCCTGGGGAAGCCGGGATGGCTCAGTGGGTTAAGCGCTCACTTTGCAGCGCCGGGGACTGAGGATCGAATCCTGCCCCGGCCGGTGCAGATCCATGTGCTGAACTGGGGAGTGCCCCCAGTTCAGTTCTCTCTGTGTCTCTGTATCTCTCTCTCTCTCTCTCTCTCTCTCTCTCTCTCGGTCAAAAACAATAAAAAATAGATATATATTAAAAAAAAAAAGTCTCCCCCCCTTTTATTTTTTCAACTCAGTGACCTAATAAATCCTTCTGAAAAATTGGTAGTAACTGAAATGTCAAATACTCTTGAACTTCCTTCTAAGATGGGGTATCAGTCAGGAAAACAAAATCCACATTTGATATTTTCAACAGAGGCAATGTATTACCTAGAATTGATCACAGGAGCGTGAGATCGCAGAAAGAACAAAAAAGGACTTTTGAAGAAACCAACGGTGTTACCTTTGGAGGTGGCAACTACTCACAGGGTTGTGGAAACGAAGGGACGGGCCTGGGGGCAGGAAACCTACATGCTCAAGGGAAGGCCTGCGGCCGTGCTGACACCCCCATGAGGGTGCAACGAGGCTGCCCTTGGCAATGATGACAGTAAACGGAGTCTGTCAATGCCTGGGCGAAGGGTCCTGGCAAAGATAATGTTAGGAGCCGCAGCTCCACACCCTACCCACCTCTAGTCTCCTGCTAGTCCTCTGGCGCCCTCTATTGGCAGTAACAAAACCAAGAGCCAACGTCAGAGCCACAGCCCCTGCAGCGCTGAGCTGAATAGAGAGCTTCTGAGTTCAGTTGACTCCCTTGGATACTCAGCTACTATATACGCCTTCTCAACGTCTTTGAAGTATTCATATTATACAAAAACAATAGCCTTTTGCTTAGGCCATAGATGCTATCACTTTTCGTTCCCTTTTACTATTGCACATGGATGAATAACCCGGAGAAGCCTTTGGGTTCCAGATAGAGTTCTTGTGTGAGAGAAATCTGATGTTTCTTAGCAGTCAGGTCAATCAGTATGAAAACCCCCTTCTCCGCCTGCTAGTTCAGCAAGGCGAGGACTCCCCGCCACCCCAAATGACCGATTGGCAGTCTCAACTTCCAACCAGTAGAGTAGTTTTTGTGTCACTTGGTGAAAGCATTTCTCCATCATGAAATCGAACCTCTGAGCTAGAAGAGGCTAAAGTTGCCGGGACAAAAAGCAAGCATTTCATAAACGGGTTATTGGGTGTAATAGTGAGAGAAGCCACTCCAACTTCCACCTTTGATTCCTGGACCCATATGGTCTGGCTATGGGAGAAACAGGACCACATATTGGTAACTGATGCAAAAAATATATGACATCCTATAAACTAGAACCCTGACCTTCAGGTTATTGTTTCACATTGTGTTGTAATTGAATCTTCTATAGACCATTCCACTTTCTAATAGGCCACCTGCTCCTGGGTGGTGAGCTGTGTGGTGAAACCAGTGAAGTCCATAGCGTGAGCCACGTGTCACAATTTCTCTCCCCTGTGAACTGAGTTCCTTGGTCAGAGCAATGCTGTATGGAATTCTATGCATGTAAGGCAGTATGCAAATTTAATGATAGGAAGGTTTGTTAAATGTGGGTTTTGTAATGGCCAACACACATTTTGGCAGAGAAAAATCCATTGGATGACAATGTACTAAAAATCAAACCAGATATGCCCTCTGGCCTGCCTTTCTGCCTCTTCTAGATTTTCTTTTTTTAAGGTGGCATTTTTTGTTTATTTAAGGACATATATTGTATGAGATAGGAGCCTTACTAATGGTGAGCTGATTTCAACATACTCACATTCTAGCATGTATCTCTTTCAGGAAGAAAATGACAGAGGGCAATGGAAAGCAGGTCACACATGAATTCGGAGGCAAATGTTTGCCTGAAGTTGACTTGTCCTCAACCTTAGAATTTATTTTTCTGAGTATCATGATTTTATAAAAAGTGGTTATCCAGTACCCACGCAGATTCAATTATCTTTATTTACGCTTGCATTAAGGGAGAAGTATTGTTTTCACTCAAAAGGACCAAAGATGTAAGGAATTTTTCCTCTATTTGTTTAACATCATTACGGTGACACTGTTTATGTTTAGTTTTCAAGATGGTAATACCTTGAAATACAATGTTTAGTACCAATACCAGATCCAGTACTAACCCTGCCTGGTATTTTTACAAGCATTTAAAGAGTTGTAAACTTACCGCATCAAGGGATGTTTTAGGACTAAAAGTATAAGAATCAATTCACAAGAGAGGGTATGTGTAGGAGACCCACTCCAAGCATCAATCCAATTTTAGACGGTAACTTGGTTTCCTATAGAAACAAAGACTCACCTCCACTCCCTCCACTTTGGTTGATTCATCTTTTCACATTTTTATAACATGTTTTGTAGTCAAATTCTCATTACCCTTATGAATATTGGAAGGAGAAAGTTGAACTGTTCTTTAAATATACATATTCATAATTTTTTCCAAAAACATTATCGAGGACCTACTTTATGCCAAGAAGTGAGTAGGCATTGAGCATAACTCTGTGATGGGTGTTCTTCCAGGTCAGGCCTGGCTTAGTGGGCCAGTAGGATCATAAGAACTGGAACACAAAGATAATTTCCTGGTTTCTCTGGGGCGTCCCTGTCTCGTCTGAATCCTCCTTCAGGTCTGGAGAGTTCTATGGGGCATGTCAATGTGCCTGCATACAGTAGTCTTTCTCTACCTCTCCTCTCTCGGGTTACTACCTTGCATGGTTGAGAACTCACCCTTTGTGACCTCGCTCCTGGGGAATATGTTAGCCACGCACTGGTAAACATCAGAGTCAAGAGTCATAAGCAGGAAACCTGTGTGTGTTGTCAGCTTCAAAGAGCGAGGGCAATTCCAGAAGCAGGAAACTACACTAATGAGCTCAGGAGCTGTGTGCAGTGCAGAGCAAGAGGCCAAGACCGTGCCTTGAATCGGGCTGACTGTGTAGCAGGGTAACCACCCAGGATTCTTCGCACTGTGCACTGCCAGCTCCTGGTGCTCCATTCACATAAACCTCAGTGTGATAGGCACCCCCCTCAAGTGTGCAACGTGCACCCCGCGCAAGTGGACTAGCCTTGTGCTGAGGCCTGTCGCTTTTGTGACGTGGCTGCTGGTGCCATAAGTGGATGGAGTATGGTCCCAGTTGCAGGTCAGGATGGGGCAGACACACCAGTTTCTTCCTCTCTCTGTTGTCTTCATTAGAACCTGTCACTCCATTCCATATCAAGTCTTGCTCCATCTCAGAACAACCTCTGTGCTTGAACCCTGGGTTTTATCCAGAATCTAGTGACAACCACATTGTATTTGTCTCAGATTTCTTAAAAAGGTTCTTCCTGGAAGAAGGCAGTCTGACTGTGTCTCCCATTGTGGGGCAAACAGCTGTCCTCAGTATCTTCTTCAGCCCATAACCCACTTCAACTTGGCCTCCAGCAATTGTCTCTCCTTGGTGAGTGTTCTCATCTGCTACACATCTGAAATATTCAGGTTCACTCCTATTCCTAGGGCCTTCACAATTATTTTCAGTTCAATTTAAATACTAGCATGCAGCTTCTAGTTACGTATCTTTCCCATGCGGATATTTAACTTTACATGCAAGCAGATTTCCCTGACTTTTTATTCAGATCCTGTAGTAGTCATTAAGCCTGTCACAATTATTTCACCCGTCCAGGCACATGGTAGGGTTGGACTTACCCATCTTTTAGAAGTTTCAAGTGGCATGTGACTTGTTTAGTCAATGAAATGTGAGCAGATGACACATCTGGACAGAGGCTTTAGAATCGAGGGGCACAATATATCATGTCTCTTTCCCTCGATGAAATGACTAGAAGGCATGTGTCACTACGGAGTCTGAGTTTTCTCAGTCCTTGAATGACTATAATGAGTAAAGCTTGAAAACCCCTGTTGAACGTGTAACTGTTATTGGGCTCAGGTGATGCTGGCCACCTCCAAAAATGGAGAGACAAGTTTGGTGGAGTGAAAAGTAGGCTTACTCAAAATGCCAGCAGCTGGGAGGACAGCAGGCTCTTGTCCAAAGGCCAACTCCCTGTTTCTCGCATGGGCAAGAGATTTATAGACTGGGAAGGAGAGGCAGAATAAAAGAAAGGGGAGGTGGCCCAGCAATTCCTGGGTGATTGGAAAAAGAAAAGAGGGCACTTCCCAGTGGTTTCAGAAATGAGGGTGGATCTTATGCAGACATTGAAAAGACTTCTTCCAAGTCAATGGAAGCAGAGTCACTGAAATTGGTATGTGTAGCAAACAGAAACTGGTATGCATAGTAAATAGAGTAAACGAAGTCATTGAAACTGCATTAAAGAGGGAGACAAAGAAGAGAAAAAGTTTTTAAAGGTTTTAAGCTACATTAAATTGTTGTTATTCTTTTTTTTTGAACTGAATTGGGGGCCTCACCGCATTCGGGAAGCACACCCCAGTTCAGCATGTGGGTCTGCCTGGGCCGGAGCCGGGATTCGATCCTTGGTCCTCAGGGCTTCAAAGCAAGCGCTTTACCCGCTGAGCCATCCCAGCTTTCCCTACATTACATTGTCGAATAGAACTAAACTTAGGGTGTTAGATTCTGAAAGTGCAGAATACAATGTCACCCTTACAGTCTCGTTTGTCTTTTGTTCATTTTATTTTTATAAAAACAGCATGCGTTGGCCTTTAGACAAGAATGCCAGCATTGTGAATAAACCTCCTTTTCTTTCCACCAACCTCGTCTCTTGATTTTTGCAGGCAGCAAGCAGCACCTGAACAACTGGAGTGTGAAATAAACTTGGGTTGTGTTAAAACAAGCAATCAAAACAACTGACGTGTTATGCTTGTTGGTTATTGTAGTATAACTTTATCTATCATGATTGACACAAGGTCCCTGAATGGGTGGAATTGCAATGAGTATACACAACTCAGCATGTTCACTGAATTGAACTAGATCAAGATGGCAGTCCAGAAAACAGCTGAAGTTTAAGTGGCAGTAATTATCAGCTCCCAAAGTCAATGCTGAGATTCACCATGAAGACTTTGACTTCTACTGTCTTGAAGGAGATCAACAGGCAGGTCTTGGATTTCATAATTGCTTCTATGATGTGACTGCAGCAAGAGAGAGAAGAAGTTCAGTGAAGCATTGTGTTGCAGGGCTGGTTTTTAAAGAGCAGCTAACCCTCACCCAAGGGCGTTAGTGGTTTCGCTGAGCTAAGACTGTGGGAATCTGGCTCATTCTCTGCAATGACAAGAGCAGGGAGGTAACAAAATTGCCAAAGCTGGAAAGAGTGACTGCTCAGGGTTCCTTGTGTGTCACTGGTCTCTACCGCTGCCGGCCTTCGCTTTCTGCTGGTCCCCAGATGCAGGACACGGTGAAATCAGTCACTTACCAGATTATAGGATTCATGACTATAACCAGGGAGGACTGTTTGGGTAAAACCAAGTTAGTAAATTTGATTTTAGAGCCATATTCTCCTCAATTTTCAGCTTCTGAATATCCCCCACTAGATTGAGGCTCCTTCTGAAAAGGTTGGCTCTCAATCAGCTTCTCTTGAACTGTTGTTGATCTGTAAGTACTTGGACAAACAGCATTTCAACATGTCTTCACTGTGTCTCATGTGAGAGGCACTGGAGTAAAGAGGTTGTAAAGAACATCACTGACTTACGGTCTAGTGATAGGTTGGCAAATTACCACCCATGACCAAATACAGGCTGCTGTAGATTCTGTAAATAAAGTTGACTGTAAATTCGCTTACTGTCTGGGAATACTTTGGGGTTACGTCTGCAGAGATCCTACGGTCCACTAAAATGTCTACTATCTGGCCCTTGTCAGAAAAATGCTGACCCCTGTCTAATGGCTTATTAGCTTTTGGGGAGTTTTCATTTTAGTAGCAATCTTTAAAGGCCAATTCTGTGAGACTCAAGGGAATTAAGGTTAACATAGAAAATTCAGACAATAGGGAGCTATTCTGAGGAGGAAGTCATGTCTAGAAGCTGTCAAATCATCTCCTATAGGCAGCTGCCTCTCTGTCAGTCCAGAAACTTGGACAGCCTTTTCCAAATCCCTGTGCGGAATCTGAGCACCAGGAAGGATAGGTGGCTCTTGTGGCCTGGTCCCCACAGAGGAGGTGACAGCATGCTGTCTGTTTCGCTCCCAGAGAGCCCCTGGCTTCAGGGTGCCAGCCTGATGCTGTGCTCAGACAGAAGCCAACAGCCTTTGCTGCCCTGCATTTTCTGATGAGAACACAATGAAGTTTTTGCAATCCCCAAAGAAAGGCTTCTCTGCTCTTTCTCTCTGTAGATAAGGTGGCTGAAAGGCGTGCTTCCTGAGGTTCCATCAACTTCTTTAAAGGGAAAAATGGGAAAAGCCAAGACTCAGGCTGAGAGTAGGAAGCCTTTGGGCCACACTATATCCATTTCCCATGTGGGAGGATGGCTGTCTCCCACCAAAACACCCAGCCTCTCATCAGTGGAGAAGGATCCTGCCCATAGTAATGGGAGTAAGCAAGTTTCCTGGTCAGAAAGACCAGAGTCTTCTAAGAAACTGGAGGGTGTGGCCTATACTCCTCAAATGGAGGCAGGGCTGAAACCGCCACCCACTGGGTGTGGGTCATTCAGCTGGAAGCAGGGGGCACACGTCCTTGAGAGCCAGCTGGCTCGGTGCCAGGGCTGTGCCTCCTCCCAGGGTCACGAATGACAGCTCAGGCCTTAGTTGGGCTGAAGAGGACACTTTCTCAGCCTGTGATGCTCACCTCAATGGAGAAGGGAGAAAATCATACAGGGCCTCAGACCCCTGCTTCCTCCTCGGTGTTGTCACAGAAACTTAGTCATCTCAGCCAACATGTGTTAAGTGTCAGAAACAAGGAAATGTCCCGACAGGAGCTAAGAGAGATACAAAGATGCCTAAGATGTGGTCTCATGGCCCTTAGACCAGGAAGCCGAGGCAGAAAAGTAAACCTACTCTGAACAAGATGGACAGTGTGAGTTCTATAAAAGAAATTAAATCCTGGACTATGGAGAAAGACACATCTAGGTTTAAATCTCAATTCCACCACTTACTAGCTATCTGACTCTAGTTATCTCCATCACTGCATCCAATGAACATTAATTGAAGATCTACCATGTACCAGTTATGTCCTGCTAAGTGCTAGGGATAGAGAGAGGCCCAACTTAGGACCTTTCTCGCCTCATAGAACTTACACAGTCTTATTGGAGAAAGACAAACAATAAGCATGAAAGCAAACAAAAAAATATATAATTTCTAGAGAGTGATGAGGACTATTAGAAAAATAGAGTGATACAAAGAGTGACTCAGAGTAGTGCCTCTTTAAGAATGAGTAGCCAAGGAGGCTTCTTGGAGGAGGTGATGTTTGAGCAAAGACCAAAGGAAGAAGGCAGCCAGTGACAATCTGGAGGAAGGGGAGTCCAGGAAGAGGAAAGTTTTAGTGTAAATGTCTGCTCACATGAGTGTCTAAGTTTCATTTTCCTTGTTTATAAAATGAAGTAATTTACTTAGTAAAATTTTTGTAGGGAAACCAGGATGGCTCAGCGGTTAAAAGCTCGCTTTGCAGCCCCAGGGTCTGAAGATCAAGTCCGGGCCCTGGCCTGTGCAGTCCCATATGCTAAACTGGGTAAGCTTCCCATGCAGGAGGACCCTGGCTCAGTCCTGCCCTGCAAGGCCCCTTCCCACCTGTATGGAATGAAACCGTGTTGAAAGACGAATGACATACAACTATGGAGACTGCTCTGGGCTGTCCCCCTTCTCTCTTTCTCTCTGTCTCTCTGTCAAAAATACAACAAAATAAATCTTTAAAAAATTGTTGTAAATGTTCAATGTACAATGTGTCTCAAGTACATAGGGGAACCCTCCCCAAAAAACCCAGAACTTATTTATTAAAAAATTGTATATACTTACATGTTTAAACTTCAGTCACTTTCAAAGTACTCTCTGATGTACCTATTAAGACACTTTTTCCACTGCACAAAATAGTTTTGAACTCGTTAGTTTTGATGGCTTTTTGTGCTTCTGCCATTTTTGTTCACCTGTTCCACATTGGGGAAATGTTTCCCTTTGAGGACATTTTTTCATCCTGGGAAAAACAAAAATGAAATAGTCGATTAAGGTGAGATCAGGTGACTAGGGAGGGGGTGGCATGGAGTCACGCTGTTTTTGGTCAAAAACTGCTGAACACTCAGCACGGTGTGGGCAGATGCGTTGTCATGCTGCACATTGTTTATATAAATCACCCATCGTGAAACAGGCAAACACACTGAAAAATTCTCCCCCTGCAAAACAATTCACTGAAGCTGAACACAGCCTGTGACAACAACGCCAGCTGGTACACTGATGCAGATGGGTCCCTAGAACACTCACCTAGTGGAGGAAGCCTATACTATAAGAGGCCCACCCTCCAGAAGATAATTCTGGTTTTTTTTTTGGCCCCTCCCCCTTGAATTTAGTTCAAAGCCTAGCACCAGGTAAGTGCTCTTTAAGATTAACATGCAAGGAGCAGTTAATTCTGACAGTGTGATTCAAGTGCTGATAAAGGGCTAGCATTTGACTCATGATTTGCAGAATGGGAAAGGTTTTGGTAAGCAGATACTAGGTTCTATTTCTCTGCTGTTAATTTCTGTATCTCCCAGTAGATTCCCTTTCAGAAGCCTGGCCATACTTCATTATAATAACATGAATAATTTTCTCTCCTCTAATCTGTAAATTATATAAAGACAGAGACTTCTTGCTTTTCTCCACCATTCTACTCCAGAGCTTAAATGACATAATGTATGCCAAGCATTTAGAACAGTCTTTTGTGCATGAATAAATAAATACATAAATGGTGGAGGGCTTTGAGGTAGTAAGTACAGCATCACGTTATATCTGTAAGGAACTGGTAATAAACCAGCAAAATAAGAACCTAGGACCCAAGAAGGCTGACCCTCCCTTCAGTAGGAAAGAACTCTTCCTGCTTGATTACTTTAAAACTAAGACATCAGCTATCTTCCTGCCTTCAGACTCCAACCAAAGCATCAGCTCTTCTTGAGCTCTGGAGCCTGCCAGTCTGCAGATGGGACTACACCATCAGCTACTCTGGTTCTCAGGGCTGAGGGTCAGGCTGCAACTAAACCATCAGCTCTACCCAGTCTCCAAGTTGTTGACTCACCCTGCAGATATTGGGACTTGCCAGCCTCCATAATCAAGTGAGCCAATTCTTTATTACAACTCTCTTCAAATTAATCACCTTCTTAAAGGTCCTATCTCCAAATACAGAAGTAGCCTGATTTATAAGAGGGTAGGACTTCAACAAATGATTTTTGGGGAGGGATACAATTTAACCCATAACAGTAAGCAAATAATTCTTTATCTGCTTAAGGCCAGGGGTCTCCAAACTTTTCAGCCCATGGGCCGCATTAACTATCAAACAGCAGTTTGGGGGCCGACTACACACTTGAGGTCCAAATAAAAAAGAATCAAAACATAGATGTTGTTTTTAATTATTTATTTAATATTATTTTATTCAGATAAAAAGGTCTCCACGGGCCGGATGAGAGGGCCTCTGGCCCGCGGGCCGTAGTTTGGAGACCCCTAAGCCATTGTTACCTGCAGCTGAGAACATTCTTGACGGCTTGTGGAAAGCATGACTCACATACTAAGTTAGACGATCCATGAGAAAGTGCCTTGCTATAATTCTTTGGTAGCATGTTACAATCTCTTCCGTGTTCGAAGAGTCATGTAATGATTAGAATGTGGGCTTGGAAGAAAGCAGGTCTCAAAGGGTATCAGTTTGATGACTGAATTTGTGGTTTCTCTTAACTGTACTTCAATTTGTCCATTTCCAGCTAGCATTAAAATAACATCACGCACCCTTAATGAGAAAGTTATTCCAAATATGAGTTATCACCTGAGCTTTGACTTAGGGAAGGGGAGGTTCAGCAGCCATGAAGAGGCAGTTCTCTTCAGCCAAATTTATTGAAATGTCCTGATGCATGTCTCCCAGCCAATGTCAGCTGTTAATCTGTATGAACTAATGCAGTAATAATTGGACTGGACTCAGCAAGCACTAATTTCTTTCACTATAATGAATCAAGCTTCATGATTGTTGTGAAATAAACATGCCGTCCCCGGAATGCTGAATCCCGGCACCGACAGCTGAGTTCTGAATGGGTCTGGACAGGTCTGGAGAGCAGGCTGGGTTGCCCAGTGGTGAGACTCATTCCTAAACGTGCAAGCTGAGACAACTGTGTGAGACCCAACCGATTGCCCCACATTGTAGAGGATGAGGAAGGAAGCCAGGCTTTGATTCCGGTCACTGTCCAGGGACAGTGCACTCAGGGAGTATCGTCAAGGCTTCTGCTTTCTGGAGCCCCGCCTTGACAGAGGGGAGAGGACAATGGAGCAGCTAAGGTCTCCACATGAACTGTTGCTACCCTGGCCTTGCTAAGGGGGCCTTGCAGTGTCACTGAAGTGAGAGACCATGAGAGAGACTTTCCAAGATTCACAGGTCACACAGCAAATAAACCTCAGAGGAAGCGTGTAACAGACTCTTCTGAGCAAGAAAACAGGAAAACCTACAAGAGAGCTTTCAGGCCAGCGAGCAAGAGACGCTTTCCTTTGCCCTGTCTGCAGCAGGGGAAGGAGGGGAGAACAAGGAAGGAAGTCGGGAAAGGACCTGTGAGTTCTGCTGGAGTATTTGCTGGTTCTCCGAAGAAGATATCTAACAAGTCAGGCAGAACCTTAACGTTCCGCTCCAGTCACTGGGCAAGGCTTTGAGTAAAGTCGTGGAGGTCAATACTGCAATCTCGAGTTTCCCCTCTTCCTCGTACCCTCTCCTATGGGCTGACCGGATGTCCCTTTTTAAACAGGGCAAGAAACAATGGTACTGTCCCATTTCAAACAGTATATGTGGTCAGCCTAGTCTCACTGAGCTTCATTCAAGGTGTCAGTAGGCTGACTGTACCTACAGGTTGAAACAGGACAGTACTGTTGATTGCTGTCCCATTTAAAATGATGCATCTGAAAAAAAATAAAGAAATAAAAAGAAAAAAATACATAAAACGATGTGTGTGGTCAGCCTAGTATTAGTGAGCTCTCCCCTCTAGGCCAGGCCCTGTGCTCCACACTGCAGGGCGAAGCAGGTGTAATTCCAGCCTCCTCTCACCCCTTCTCCTCTCCCTCTGTCTCTATCTCTGTCTCTCCCTCCTCTCCTCTGCTCTCCCCCTCTCTCATGCCTCACTCCTCTCTAGGCCTAGGTTCGAAGTAACTTTGAAATTAATGTCCTGTTCAGTGGAACCATTGTTTGCTAACTTCTTATTAATTAATTTTTCAAATTAGCAATGCAGGACTGAATTCCGCACCTTTTCTCACATTGGTTGTTATGTGTAGACGTAGCGTCTCCCATCTCCATCTCCCCTGGGATGCCTTCGGCTCTTTCCTAGCGTTTGCTACCTTACACCCCCACTCCCTGTGAGCTGCTTATCTATCCACCAGCTTAGAATGTCACTGCCTATAAAGCTTCTTTAGATTTCTCTCCTCTTCCCGTCTGTCCTTATCCTGTCAGTCAGGATGAAAGAAATTAAGTTGTGTAAGTCTGTGCATCGCTCTGTGATCCTAGCTTCTAGGCTTGGAGCTGCCTGGATGCTACCACAGCACCCGGGGTTGACTTCAGACGTGAAAAGCTGCAGGAGTCCTGGGAATTAGGTGCCACCATGTTCCCAAAGTGCTAGCTTTCCAGGCTGTAACTTGGGAAGCAGAAAGGAAGCTGTGAATCAAAGCTCCTCATCGCCATGGTGGCAATGAACCTGAACCCAACACAGGGGCTGCCTTCCACTGTCAGGAGAGGCGCCGTTGTGCGTGGTGGGCAGGTCATGGGTTCCAAAGCCTGTTCTCCTCAGTCTCTACTTCCCTTGTCCAGGACACTGATGCTGTGTTGCCCTAGAGATCCTTCCCTAGCCAAACCCATGCTACTGTGGTCGGTAAGTTTGTATTCTATTTACAAAGGCAGGGAAAGGAACTAATGAATTTTCGTTTTGCAAGATTGAACTCAAAGTGTCTGTCTGCTCAACTGTCAGTTTCATGAAACGTTCTTTTAAACAGAAGTAGTCATTCTTTTCACTTTCCTCTACCCACCCTAAACTTCCTGTTGTTTTTTTTTAAGTTTTAAGGTTTTGAATATGAATTCATTTCTCTAGGCTGAGTTGACCTGAAGCAGAGGCAGACTTGAACTTGGCATTTTGTTTATTGTCAGTACCATAAGCCATAACTACATGCAGATCATTGAACTGAAGAACGATTTTTCTCTCCTGATAGCACTTTTGGCAGGAAACAAAGAAAACAAAACAAAACAAAACAAAAACACCTCTGTCTGATGTATTGCTAAATGTAAAATGCAAGGGGTAAAACAATGTGTATTGTGCATTATTATTTGTGTATTTAAGAAGCACGTATACCTATAACTGTTTATAACTATGTAGGATAGCTCTGGCAGTCTAGAAACTGGCAATGATGGCTATCTCTGATAAGGGAACTTGGTGGCTGGCTGGGGGTAGGATGTAACAGAATTATTTTTCACTGAATCGTCCTTTAAAGCTTTCTAACTTGGTGTACATGTTCACGTTACTACTCAAAATAATAAGTTCATTTGTTAAAGGAAGAAAGTGTGCCTTCTTTGGCTTACCCTTCTTTTCACCACAGTCTTAGTTCTTAGATTCCGTTACTTTATTTATTTATTTGTAAATTTATTGGGGTGACATTGGTTGGTAACAATTACGTAGTTTCCAGGTGTATAATTCTACATTACATTGCCTATGCATTGCATTATGTGCTCACCACCCAGAATCAGCTCTCTCTGCATCACCATATATCTGGTGCCTCCTCCCAATCCCCCCTCTTTCACCCACCTTCCCCCTTCCCCTCAGGTAACCACCAACCTGTGTCCATGTGTTTTTGCTTCTTTGTTACTTTCAGTTTTATATTCACCTGAAACTTGGAAAGAGAAGCTGGCCCGAGAGGAGGCGTGTTCGCTTCCTCTCAGTGGTTGAGGTGCTGTGTAAGCATCACGTCTCACAGCAGAGAGGCTATGAGGAGGCATGAACTGGCCCATTGGCTTCTACAAGTGAAAGTGATCAGCTGTTTTCTTCAAAACAGCACCCCACCCTCTTCCGCCAAATATCCTCTGATCTTATTCCGAGTTACACTGTTTTATATAACATTCCAAAAGTCAATCCTTAGATTTCCACTTGCAAGGCACGGATGTTTTTCTGTTAGATTCTAATCCTATCATTAAAGTTTATAAATTGTTTCAACAAACAGACATCTAGGTCCATTCATTAAGGGAAAAAAAGAAAAGAAAAGAAAAGAAATAAATGACAGGGTAAATAAATCAACTTTCAATTCATGTCCTCCTGCAAACACCAGCTGCACCGGAAAAGGAAGGCAGCCTGTTAGCAGGCTCTCACTGCCGTGTCGTCTGTGTACAGGCCCCGGGGCCTGTTAATGCGTCCTGCAGCCCACAGGAAAGAACCTCAGCGGAAAGCAAGAAGGCAAAACAATTGTGTGAACTTACCTCCCCTTTTTATTCCCCAAACATCTGGCCCCTGCATGTGTCAGTGCTACGATTCAACCCTCCTCTGGGGTTATTGATAGGGAAGATCTTCACCTGGGTAAGGAAGGGGGCATGGACAGATTACTTCTTCGTTATAGAAGACTTAGCACAGACTCACTTTTGGTAGCAAAATATTGGAGCAGGTTGGTTATAAGCCATGTCTCTGACATTGCCCAGTCATATCTCTGCCAGCTCTTTATAGAGAGACTAACACAAAAGCTGGAAGCATAGAGACACGAAGGCTATAGTGATGAGGGCTATATGCATCTCAAAACCCACACGATGCCATCTTGGCATGGGCTAGCCATTGGGGGAAAGCGCTACTGTTTAGCATAATGCATTTACAAACACAGATGTCAGGGACAAGTTTATTTTTGTAGTTCCACATAGTACATTTCCCCCAGTTGATTCTTTTTCTTATCTTCGTCTACGTCAAAATAGCAAAACAGGATTCAAGTGATGCATTTGGAGGGCTTGCTTCCCTGAATTGTGTCTCTATTCGTTAGTAGGACAGACACTTAATTCCACCTGTGAACATGGCAGTGTTATAATTGTCACAACTGCCCCATTTCCTGATCTTCATTTCATTTTACTAGGGTACTTTAAATAAAAACTTTGATGGCAGTTAGAAATCAGTTTGGTGGTGATAGTGCCTGGAGATCAGCTTATTAAGCGTAGGTGCTTGTCAAATTTTAACTATATGACTTAGTTTAAAAGTAAACTGAGGCACTTAAATTTTGTTGGTCTCCAAAGTTAAGTCGCAGGCAGATTCAGGCTGCACACTTAATTTGCAGAAGTTTTCTTTCCCTTCTCTTTTCTACCCTTTCTTATTAGCACCCACGTCCCGGACGGCTGGGTGGTGGGTGAGTGAAGAAAGTGAAGGGAAATGAAAATGCTGCTGAGTAGTGGCACCAAAGGAAATTCAAGAGGGTTAATGCAATGTAGTGCATTTGGCCTGGAAAAAAAAAATCAATTGTACAATTTTAGATTGAAGTAGATTGAATCAGAAGCCATTTACATGAAAGAGATTTGAGAGTTTAACTCTCAAATAAGTTTATTTTTTTTAATTTAAAAATGGAAAATTATGTAGGACTTAAAATATACTAACAAGCACTATTGAAATACTTTATAAATATTAACACCTTTTTATTCTCACAGCAACTTAATGAGGTAAGTACTATCACACCGCCCAATTATCAAATACAGAAGCGAGGCATAAAGAAGGTAAATACCTTGCATATAGTTATATAGCTAGAAAGTATCACAGCTGTAATTCAAATGCTGGCAGTGTGGCTTCTGAGTTCATGCTGTTAATGTGGTACCGTGATATAAGCCAGCGGTGGGTTGTAGCCGCTGAGAAGCAAATATGGAGTCAGTTCTATTTAATGTCACCAGTTGAAACTCATCACAATAAATATGAAGATCAAAGTCTCTATGAAAAGAAAAATCGATATCCAAAGTCTATGTAAATTATTTCAAATAATAGTGAGAAAATAAAATTCTAGAATCTTAAAAAAAATATTTTCCTTATAAATTTAATAGGATGAAGTTACATTCATAATTTGTGATAGGTTTGATAAAAATAATATCAACTAGAAATATAAGGGTAATGTTGCAAGTCAAATTAAACTCTGGGTTTTCAACCCCATCTGTCTAATATGTGAAATGAACTCAGTAATTTCCTAATCCATTCACATTTTAAAAGTCTAATATTTCCCCACATGATCTTTAAAGCCAGTCATGAATTCATTTATTCAGTCTTGGAACTGTTTTTTTTTTTTGTTTTTTTTTTGAAGCATTTTCTGTTCACAAACACTTGGCTGGCTTTCTGAGGAGCAGTCTGATGAGCACATGAGACACGGGCCAAGGTCACTTCAAGGCAAGCCGGTGCTGTGTGAACACTGTGCGAGTTCTTGGGAGGTGTATCCACTTGTTTTCTTAGTTGCAGACAACAGTATTACTCAACTTGCTTTATATGAGAAAGGATTTGGTAGGAAAATATATTACACAGTCACAGAATCTTTGGAAGAGCTACAGACATAATTTCTGGACTAATATTCTTGGAATAATATCCCCGACACCCACCCTTGACAACTTACTTGAGAAGGGCGATGCTTTGCATTGACTTTAGACCAATCAGATGGCTCCGGCCATCTGCAGCTGCAAAATCAGTATCTCATACCTCCTAGTTTTCATAAGTCAACTCCAAATCAAATTCTGTTATGGTGCATAGGATTGTAAGAACCTAAATGGTGGTGGTGGTAGAGGGTGGGTTGTGTGGGGAAAACCAAGTTGTTTTGGATTTTATTTAGGGTAGGCAGGATCTATAGTATGGGGAATTGTATTATGCAAAAAGAATGTTTAAGAGGTTTTTGGGAGCCACAAATAACACATATTTGTACAGATAATATTTTGCTCAATTAATCACTGTAAAGACTCTTATTTAAGAATAGTATTGAGTTATGTTCATTTGAGATATCCATGACTGAAATTTAATTCCTGTGATGATGGTAGTGGTGGTAGTGATGATGATGGTGATCGCTTATTAAGGACATTTTATATTTTAGTCACTGTGCTAGGAGTTTTAGATACTGTAGTGGGCATATTATTTTATGTTTGGGTAGAGTAGACCTCTCTATAGCTCCTCTCTATAGCTCTATAGAGCCATGACTCAGGATCCAGCCAATCAACATATCCCATTCTCTGGCCAAGCCATAAGTTCAGGGATGGGCATTTGACCATCTACAACAAATGAGCATCAGAATCAGGACTTTCATTTGAATACTGGACTGGACCGTAAGAAAATGGGATGCTTCTTGGCTGCCATCTTGCCACCACGTGGAGCCACGAACAAATCCAAAAAATAAAAGTAGAATTAGACATGGAGAAAGATCAAGTTCTGATGACAGGGATGCCAAGATGGCTCAATGGGTTGAGCACTTGTCTTGCAGCCCCTGAGTCTGAGGATCGTATCTTGGCCCCAGCCCATGTGAACCCATATACTGAACTGGGGTGTGCTCTTAGTTCGATTCTTGCTGGGGCAAGCTCTCCATGTGGGAGGCCCCCGGCCCAGTTCTTGCCCTGTGTGGCCCCGTGCCCACCTGTGGAGTGAAACTATGTTAAAAACTAATGAGTACAACTATGGGGACTGCTCTGGGCCCCCCCCTTCTCTCTGTCTCTCTCTGTTGTTCTCTCTGTCTGTCAAAAACAATAAAAATAAATCTTTGAAAACAAGTTCTGATGACAGCATTTGAGCCCTTAAGTCAAGCAAATCCTATACTTGGCAAATTCTCCTGGATTTTTCAATTCTATAAATCAATAAATTTCTCTGTTCTCCCTATGCCATATTAAGTCTTGCTCTCTATGACTTATTTCCAAAGTTGCCTTAATTTATACACATACATTAGCTCTTTTAACCCTCAAAGATGCTTCATAAGGTAATATTATCACATTTCATAGATGAGGGCACTAAGGCTCATAAAGATTAGTAACTTGCTTAAGGTCACAAATTTGTCTATTACTTCAAAGCACAGGTCCTTAAACTCCTGTGTTCTGGAGAGACATATAGCAGTGTTATTTGAAATTTGAAAAGCAGACCTTTTGCCAACTGATAGTGAGAAGCATCTGGACTGCAGGAGAAATACTACAGCAGACGCTCTGTTAACTGGAACTCAAGCAACCAACAAAATCTCAAACCGGTGACTTGAGATTTAACTTGATCTGGCATCTACCAATCCCTGTGGGTACTGGGTAATTGAGAGTCTACCATATATTTCTTCTGTATTTCTTACACTGGCTAGCCCCATTCTGTGCATGGCTGGTTTTCAATATGCATTTCTTGCTTATCGAATGAAGTGAAAAAAGAGGGGACTGTATGCTTCCAGTTTTAGAGGACAAGAGAGCCAGATTAGCAATCTCCCTCTGTATGAAGGGGCATAATATAGATGACAAGCATCTAGATGACCTTTGCATTAGATATGCAATATAAGAGAAAGAGAGGAATTAAAGATGACACCAAGGTTTTTGTCCTGAGCAATTGAATGGAGTTGTCTTGTTTGATGTGAAGGCTGAGGAGAAGCAGATTTAGCAGCTCAGAGGAGGACCTTATTTTTTGATGTGTTAAGGAGGAAGTTATTTTACAATGTGTTAAGTTAGACATATAAGTAAATATGTTGAGTAGGTTGGTGGATTATAAGCCTGTTTTTCAGAGAAGATAGGGATTGAGATACAAATTTGGAAGGTATCAGTGCAGAAATAGTATTTAAAACCATGAGATTGGATGAGGTCACTAGGAAAGTGAGTATAGATAGGAAAGAGAAGAGGTCCAAGAGCAGAGCCATGAGATACTCCAACATTACAAGATGTTGGCCAGGTGGGTGGGAAAGAACAATGGAGGCTGAGAAAGAGCAGCAAATGTGATAAGAGAAAATCCAAGAGAATGTGGTGTACTGGAAAGCAGATAGAGGAGTGTTTCAAGAGGAAGTAGCCATCTTGGTCACTGTTACCTATGGAACAACTGTGATGAAGGCTGAGAATTGATCATCAGACTTGGCAAAGTAAATAAAGGTCATTGGGGACATAAATAGGAGCAATTTCAGAGTGGAAAATGCCTCTTGGGCAGGTTCAGGAGAGTGTGGAGAGAGTTGGTTGGAGACAGTGAGCACAGAAAACAATTTCAAGGAGTTTTGTGACAAAGGAAGAAGAGAAATAGGATGGTAGACGGAGAGGGTTATAGGATCAAGAGAGTTTTTTATTAGAGAAATAACAACATCTATATACTGATGGATAAAGCTAGTACAAGTTTGAACATTTAAAAATTGGGGGACCTCACTAAAATGGAGTTGGGAGACCAGAAGGGGGAGCTCTCACACCCTACTACTACCCTTAACAGAAAGAGAGAAGTATACCTTGCATCTCCAATAGGAAGATGTTTTCACCTTTACTACCCCAGGAGGAGGGAGAAAGATTTTCTCTTTGCAGGGAATGGCTCAACCAACGAAAGACTGTCACAACTCAGCCAATGAAAACCATCCATGCTCCAAACTCCCAATTTCCTCCCATGAACTCTTTGTTTGTAATAGCCCCAAATCCTCACTTTTGTCTATAAAAGTAAGTTCCTCTCCTTTGCTCTCCAGACTTGCCTATGGTTTTTCCATAGCTTGCATGTCTCAAATTATAATTCTTTGCTGTTCTACAATAAATCTATTTTCACAGGTAAAATAGATATGTGTTTGTTTGTTTGTTTTCAGGTCAACAAAAGAAAAAATAATTCGAGAGTTCAGGATGGCTCAGTGGGTTGAGCGCTCACTTTGCAGCCCCAGGGACCAAGGATTGAGTTCAGGCCCCAGCTTGTGTGGACTCATATGCTGAACTGGGGTGTGCTCCCCACGTGGAAAGCCCCAGTTTGGTTTTTGCTGGGGCAAGCCTTCCATGTGGAAAGCCCCCGGTTTGGCCCCCAGCTCAAGGAGGTGTACCTCCCATGCAGGAGGCCCCCAAACTCGGTTCTGCCCTGAGCAGCCCCCGCCCACCTGTGTGAAATAAAACTATGTCAAAGACTGATGACATACAACTATGGAGACTGCTCTGGACTCTCCCCCTTCTCTCTGTCTCTCTTTGTCTCTGTCTCTCTGTCAAAAGCAATAAAATAAATCTTAAAAAAAAAAGAAATAAAGAAAAAATAATGCAGGAAAGAGAAGGGAAAATTGCTATAGTTATGACCTCAACTATTGAGAGGAGAACATGTCTCCTCTTAAGCGAACTCCTTCCAAATCTTCTTAATAGTGTTGAAAGGAGGTTTTGATCTCTACTTATCCACCACCTCCCAACCCCCCACTGTTGCCCAAAGAATAAGACAATGAGCTACAAAGTTTATGGGACTTTAAAAAAATACTCTAATTTTAAACATAATTAAAATAATACATGTTTATTGTAGAAAACTTAGAAATTAAAAATAAATATAAAGAAAAACATGAAAACCATATATTATCCCTCTATCTAGAGATAACCACTTTCAATATTTAGGTGTATATGCTTTTATACCTGCATTGGACAAAAATGGTATCTTATGAGATATGTAGTTTTATAACCTTTTTATTGAATGATAAGCATGGGCAGTTTTCTGCTAATTAATATCTCATATAGAAACTTTATAACTGTATAGAACTTTTGTTAATAAATGTACTAATTATTTATCAAATTTCTATTATAGAAAATGTAAATTCCTTCCATTTTTCACTATTAGAAACAATAACAGGACGAGTACCATTTTAGCTGTATCTGTGCGAAGCCATAATTATTTATTTTCCATGAACAAGATTCTATAATTGAGTCAACTGTATCCTAAATGGGTCAGAAGCTATGTGAAATTTTTAAGGCTTCTGATGTATATTGTCAAGCTGTCTTCCAGAAATATTTCACCATTTTACCTTTCTCTCATCAGGATACAATAATGCCCATTTCCCCCCACCATCTCCCCTATTGCTATCATTAAAAAGTCTTTACCTTGGGTGACTTCTTGAGATTTCTTCTGACCTTTAATTTGTGTTTTCGTGGTGAGAATGAGACTGCTTTTGTTTTGAATTTTCCTCTTACTTAATTGGAATGGTTAACCTCCAAGAGGGTTTGGGCCACAATTTTTAAACCACCGGAAGGCCTGGACCCATAACAGTATATGAAGGCCAAAATATGTCAAGTCAAAAAGTACTGGACTGGAGGCCTTTTATCTTGTCTTTGGGTGTAACTCATATCTCTGGGCTCAAGGCACCTCATTTGTCTTCCTTCTAGCTCTTAATTTCTACCATCCTTTGTCTTCCTGTTTCAGGTAACTTTCTTGCCAGCACATCCTTAGTATCTGTGGAGAGGAAGGTCAATTAAAAGTCAAGCATATTTGGACAGAATTTCTCTGCTTCAGATCCTTTCCTTGCAAACATATATCCTTAATAGAAATTTGAGTTCTCTCTTTGCCTTTGTTCAAGCTGATAGAGATCTTTCCATTCAACTTCGAATAATATTTATTGAGCGACGCCATGGCTCGCAGTGACACACTAGGCCTAATAGAAACCCACATCCATTCTTCCTGGCATGATGTTTTTCTTTTTTTTTCTCTATAGTAAGTTCTCATTCACCCACCCACATTTCCACCTCGGTCTCTTCTCTAGAGGCATCGAAATATCATTACTGTCATCATCTTCCTGCCTCTGAAGCAGCATGATTCACGGGCTGATTCTAAGGCTGATTTTTTGACAGTGAGATCACAGCAAACAAGAACCCTTCATAACAAGGGTGACAGGTTTCTTCTTTGACAGCCCTGTTATGTAACATGCATTGTTTTGACCATGCATTCACATTTAACACAATGGCTTGTGGTGAAAAAAAAAAAAAAGTCTAGGAAGAATGGGGTAACACCTGGATAAATGAGGTGATGTTTGGGAACTTTCTGGTTTGTACAACATTTTCAAGGGCTTCAGAAGTTGAGTCATGTCTTCTGTTTTGCTCAGAGCTCATTTGTGAATGGTAAACAATGCGTTTAATTGGAGAGGAAAAAGGTTTTGACTTTTGAGCAGAATTTTAGCCCTTCACTGGGGAATGGAGAACGGAAGCCTGAGTCCTTATAATGGAAGCCTGAGTCTGCTGATGAATTCAGCATTAGGATACCATTTGTGAGAAGCTCACCTGCATTTTTACATGCTGTTTAGCCACACAGACATGTATCTGTGAACACATGCTGACACATGTACAGATACATACTCAAATAATGTCACAGTATTTTAAATAAAAACATATGGAGGTAAACATACATACACCCATATGTTTGTTTTTTAAATGGGAATTGCATCTGCAAAGTTGCATAATTTTGTCTTAAGGAGAGCAGTTTGTATGGAGCATGGAGATTTCAGAGTTACTCTCTCCTCTGCTTATTAGAAGCACAAGCCAGTGATTGTCATTAGCACTGAATAGAGAAGCCTGTGCCAAAGGGTGACAGAAGAGAGAAGTAATCCCCAATGTCAGCTGCTGAGTGTGATACCACGGAGATAGATGCCCCTCTGTGCCTTCCAGGCTCATCTGTGTTCTGGAAAGTGGAACCCAGTGATAAATGTCAATACACTTACGTTGCCACATGGAAGTGAGCTGTAGCTGTCTGGATCACAAACAGACGTGGCAGATCTCAAGATGTGGGTGCCAGATGGCACTTAGAAGCTGGGCACGTGGGATGGCTGCTGAGGGAGGTTTATTAGCCGATACAAGTGGCCTGGCACTGCTGGATGCCACCCTACTCCCTCTTGGGGTTCCCTCTAGAGCGCATTAGCCAATTTGCTTTCAGATGAGACACCTATTAGGCACATAGCCTCCCCTACCGTCTTTAATGGACTTGTTGGGCTGTGTTCGAAGCAGCCTTACCTAAGGGAGTGCCACTGAAATCTGTAAGTGGGAGGAGAGTGGGGTGGGAGTAAAGCCTTGTCATAGAGAAACTGTCCCACCAACGAGGCAAAGGGAATTAAAAAAAAAAAATGCGTAATGACATTTCTTTCACGGTGTAATTGGGCTTGGGTGGCAAGTGAGATATTACCTGCACCAACTTCCAAACTGATTAAAAGCATATCTTTGACAAGAGTGTTTGTCAATCCCACAGCCAACTGACCCATCTCACTTCCTTTTATCGATGGGGAGAGGAGGGGGAGAAACACCTTTACAACATCAAACACTTGTATTTGCATTTTTTAGCTTTACAGTTTATTAAGCACTTTCATATGAACTCATGTCTCCATCCGAACTGTACTTCTGTCAGCTCTGTTTGGTTGATGCAGAAATGGAGAGACTGAGAAGAGTGACCCTGCCTCTAGTCACAAAGCTAGTGAGCTCCCCACACCTGAAGCTCAGCCTGGGCCTGCCCCTGCCCCAGCAGCTACTATGCATTGATGCTTCCTGGCAGTCCACTCTGGCTCAGGACGCTACAACAAAACACCACAGACTGAGGGGCTTATAGTCCTGAAATTTATTCCTTACAGTTCTGGAGGCTGGAAGTCCAAGATCAGGGTCAGCTGAGGGCTCTCTTCAGGGTTGTAGACTTCTCGTTGTAACCCCACGTGATACTCTTTAGAAGGAGCCAGAGATCTCTGTGAGGTCTCTATTATAAGGGCAATAATCCACAAGGGCTCCACCCTCATGATGTAATCACTCCCCAAAGGCCCCATCTCTGAATACCACCACATTGGGGGTAATGATCTTAACATACAAATCAGGGAAGACACAAACATTCAGACCACAGCACCTACTATGTGCCATAAGCTTTATACACGTTATTTTGACTCTTTGAACAAGTCTGTAGATTAGGCATCATTGTTGTCATAAATACGTAGATAACAAAATTGAGGCTTAGAGGAGACAAAGTCCTTGCTCAATGTCAGAGTTGTTACATGGGTCGGTAAACTAGGATTTGAACCTATGTTTTGCCTTGACTCCAAACCTATACATTTCCACTCTAATATCTACAATAGCTAATAAAGAGCACTTACTATTTTCCAGGTACTGTTCAAAGTATTTTATCTGTATTAACTCAGTTGCTTTTTATAACAAAAACACAAGGCAGGTATTATTAATATCCTCACTTTACAGATGGAGAAATTGAGGCATAGACAGTTAATTGACTTGCTAAAGACTACAAAGCTGGAGATGGGTGAAACTGGGGTTTAAATTCAAGCAACATACCTGTAGGACTCATATTTTTTTAATGACCACTATGTGCTACTCTAGCACTATGCCAGCTTGCTTCAGGGCAATAGGTGTGGTTTTAAAAGACTTTTAGGTAAACCCATTTTTTTTTTTAATGGTTTTTGGAGCCATGCCATCTCACACTCTCTCTGGAATCAATACCAACTCTTGTATTAGTTCCACAACTTCTCAACACTCCACGGTCTATTTTGGATCAGAAATGACTAGGGTCTTGCTGCTGACTAGCAGCTCAGCATCTACTTGGGAGCTTCTCAGATATGGAGAATTTCAGCGCCAGAATTGCTGAATCTGAGTCTGCACCACTGGCAAGACTCCCAAGAGACATGGTGCACATTCAAATTTTAGAAGCACTGCTTTCAGAGGGAACTGGGGCCTTGAGGAGCATAGTTCTGGATCTCAATCACATGTTGCGATTTCTGAGAAAATTTAAAAGATACTTATGCCTGGATCCCGCCCCAGAGATTCTGAGTTACTTGCATCTTGGACATGGGGAATTTAAACGTTCTTCAGATGAATCTAAAGTGCAGCCAAGGCCAAGAGCCACTGCTCTCGGGATGCCCTGCAGTCCTCAGCAATTCCTCAGGGATCACTCAGACATCTGAATCTGCCTCTGAGCTTGGGGGATTAAAGAAATCCTCAAAAAGCTATTCACCCCATTGCTATGGTAGTTATTTTCATCAGTAGAAAAATAATTATAACAGAAGAAGCATTGTTCAGGCAGGACTGGCCTGGAGATCTCTTCCTGAGCCCACCCTAGTGATTTTTCCTGCTTTTTTTTAGTTACACGTAAAATCAGCCCACACTTAACCTGCAAGAGGAGGTTTCAGATGTGGTACTAATTACCCTGGTCCCCCATGTTTGGAAGAGCTGTCTTTCAACTGCGAGACTCAAGTGTTATCCCAACTGCCCAGGGGTGCCAGGCCTGTGGTGGCAAAGGGTTTGAAAGTGAAGAAGAGCTGAGGTTTGAGGTGGACGACCAGTACGCCCTTGAGACAACTGTTGCAAGAACATCTGATTGCCAGGGAGCCTGTCCTTGCAGTAGAGTCAAGGGTTGTAATTAACATGAAGAAACGAGCTCTTTAAGACAAGAAATTTGTTCATGATCTTACCATCACACAAGAAAGTAAATTTCAAGAGGGCAGGGACTTTTTTACGGTCTATGGCATCCTCAGTGCCCAGTACTCAGCACACAGTAGGTGCTTTGTATGCATATGCTAATAATCAACTGGAGGAGGTTCCACACATTTTATAAACATCATCTTGTTGAGTCCTATGAGAATTTTAAGAAATAAGTTCTTGTATGTTTGCTTGCTTATAATTGTTTAGTAAAATTAAATAATTCATCCCTTGGTTGTTACTTTCTAGTGAGTGGTAACGCCTGGATTCCTTCATTCAACACGTTGATTGAGTAACAGATACTATTCTTGATATTTGAGCTACATCAGTGAATAGAACAGAAAAGATCCCTTACCTTTGTAAATTAGAGGAAGCATACAATACATAACACCGTAAGTAAATCATATAATATGTTAGAAGGAGTTAAGTGCTATGGCAAAAACCAATAAATGAATAAAGATCAGGTAGGGAATTGGGAATTTCAGAGAGCGGTAGGGTGGTGATGGGCAGTAATGATGGTTACTTTTATGTGTCACCTTGGCTAGGCTATATAGTACATAGTTATTTAATCAAACACTAATCTAGGTAATGCTTTGAAGATATTTTGTAGATGTGATTAACATCTAAAAAAAATTTATGTAAACTAAAGATGATTATCTTTGATAATGTGGGTAGAACTCATTCAACCAGTTAGAGGTCTTAAGAGCAAAACATAGGTTTCTAGAGAAGAGGAAATTCTACTTCAAGACTGTAACCTTAACCCTGCCTGAGTGTCCAGCCTGCTTGCCTGTCCTACAAATTTTGGACTCAAGACATCATAGCAACATCAACTCCTGCTTGAGTTTCCAGCCTACTGGCCTGCCTTATGGATTTTGGATAGGCCAACTCTCAAATTCCTTAAAACAAAACTCTGGAGACACTGACTAGAACAGATTTTGGTACTGAAAGTGAGGTGATACTATAAATGCCTAAAAATGTGAAAGTAGCTTTGGAACTGGGTAATGGTAAAAGTTAGAAGAATTTTAAGTAAGATATACGATAGAAATTGCTTTGAAGAGATTGTTAGTAGAAACAGTCATTCAACACAATTTTGGTGGAGACTCAGAAAGAAGTGAGGAGAATTTTAGAGAAAACTTTTATTGTTTCAGAGAGTACATGTATTATTCTGAATAGTGTTGCTACAGATGTGAATGTTAAGGGTGCTTTTGGTAAGGTCTCTATTGGAAATGAGAAGCATGTTGTTGGACATTGGAGGAAAATTGTTTCTTGTTATGAAGTGGCAGAAAACTTGGCTCAATTCCAGAGTCCCAAGGGCTTTGGGACCAGCACATTATTTTAATGTAAAATAGAATTGTCTGTAAGCTCCAGTCTGTAGGTTCTGCATAATTTATGTTTTTACCCCATAATTAATAACTAATGAACAAAGTGAAAAGGGAGGTAGAGTAGGGTAGTGGTTAAAGATTGTGACAGTTAATTTTTTTTTGTCAACTTGACTGGGCCACAGGGTGCTCAAATATTTGGTCAAACATTATTCTGAGTGTTTCAGAGAGGGAATTTTTGCATAAGATTAACAATTAAATTGGTAGACTGAGTTGAACAGATTTCCTTTCTAATGTAAATGGGCCTCATCCAATCAGTCGAAGGCCTGAGCTGAACAAAAAGCTGACCCTTCCGTGAGTGAATGAGAACTCTTCATCTCTGTCTCTGAACTGGGACATCAGCTCTTTCTTGCCTTTGGATTTCAGCTGAATCACCAGTTCTTCCCTAGTTTCAAGCCTGGGGCCTTTGGATAGGAACTATGCTGTCAGCTGCCCTGGTTCTCAGTCCTTCAGATCACACTGAAACTACACCATTGGCTCCCCTGGGGCTGCATCTTTTTTTTCTCTCTCTTTTTTTTTTTTTAGATTTATTTTATTGTTTTTGACACATAGAAAGAGACAGAGACAGAGACAGAGAGAAACAGAAAGAAGGGGGAGGGCCCAGAGTTGTCTCCATAGTTGTACATTATTAGCTGTGATGTGGTTTCATTCCACACAGGAGGATGTGAAGCTGCATGGGGCAGGAACCAAACTGGGGGCCTCCCCCACGGGAGACATGCCCCCTCGAGCCAAGGGCTGAACTGGGTGACAAGAATCAAACTGGGGGCCTCCTGCATGGGAAACATACCTTGGTTCAGCACATGAGCCCGCACAGGCCAGGGCCAGGAGTTGATCCTCGGTCCCCTGGGCTGCAAAGTAAGCACTTAGCCCACTGAGCCATCCCGGCTTCCCCTGGGTCTGCATCTTGTTGACTCACCCTGCAGACTTTGGGACTTGCCTGCCTCCATAATTGCATGAACCATTTTCTTATAATAAATTTATTTACACAAACACATACACATACACCCTATTGATTGTATTTTCCTAAAGAACTGACTAATGCAAGCATGTTTATTTTGCAGTTAAACTTGAGTTGAAAGCTCAACTTCACTACTTAATCAAGGAGCCTGGGGCTAGGTATTAACCTCTCTAAACTTCTGTTTCTACAACTGAAAAAATGAAGTCAGTGACAGAATCTCAAGGAATGTCAAGTGACTACAAGATAAACCTTGCAAAACATTGCACCTGGCATCAATCAAGTTCTGAATAAATCTTTAACATTTTTATTAGGGTTAATAGGTACACCAGAAATAATCTTGGAAATGTAAGTTTCAATACTGGGTCTTTCATGGAGCAGCAGCGTAACCTCAAGTCTATTGGTTGTCTGGGCCTCTGATTCCTCATCTGTGAGATGGCAAACAGCTAGAACAGGGCTACTCCAAGTCTGGCCCACGGTCTGCTGCCCATCTGTGAACTGTTACTGGCCAATGATGATGAATCCAGAGAACCAGTTTGCATTTAGAAACTTTCCGAGCAACTTGACAAAATAATTCCATGCCTTTTGAATCTAATAATAGAAGTTTGGCTTTGTATTTTGTTTGTCTCTATCTTTTTCCCCCATTATTCTGATAACTTACTATTATTTTTTCAAAAGTATCAGTCCACAACAGAATAGAGGGAGAAAAACCAACAACTGGTCCTTCAGCACAGCTAGTTTGAGAACTTTCTTAGATCAGCACTTCTCCATTTTAATGTAAAAAGGAAACCCGGGAACCCTGTTAAACATGCAGATTTTGATCCAGCAGGTCTGCGGTGGGGGAGGTGATTTTGCGTTTCTGACAAGTGCCTGAGTGAAACTGATGTTTTCGGTTCATAGGTCACTCTTAGTGGCAAGTCCCTAGATGGCTTCTATTATCACAGATTGATTAATTAATGTCCTATGCTTTTACAAAATGGAATTACAAGAGTATGAGAAAATTAAGGTGACTTGTGAGGTTTTCTAAACCTGTCATTTCTTTGGGACTTTAACATACTTTGTTCAATTTTTAAAAGAGCTTTAATATAGCAATTCAAGAATGGTCACCATGCTATTTTCCACTTTCATTTAGAAACTTCAAGACTAGATAACTCTACCTGGATCGGTAAGTTCTGCATTGGGATTATGGGAATAAATTTTTTTGTAGTTTGACTCAGGCCAATTTTTAGAGACCAATTATCCTGGCGAGATGAGCCATCACGCCAGTCAGGGCATATGTCCTTCGGAAGGCAAGGGTCTTATTTAGCCTTCAAGGGGGCTTCATGCTAGACTCTCAACTCAGATAGCAGACTTGACCTTAGAGGAGAATATAAGAACCCAGAGGGAAGTGTAGATGAAGGGTGACTAATGAAATGCTTTAAAGTGTGTGTATGTGGGGGCAGGAGTGGAAGGTGGTTGTCACTCTTTTCTGTAGGTTCTAATTATAAAATTTGCAAAACAAAAACATATGATTAATAACATGAAGGGGCCGGAGGTGTAGATGGTCCTGTTGGAGCTTGAGGAGTGGAAGAGAGGTGCCTGACAAGAGCTGTACCCACAGCACCTGGCCATGGTCAGAATTAGAGCCGCTGAAGGGTGAGAGGAGAATATATGCCCCTCTCTCTTCTCTACCTTCCAGTCTCCAGACTTTGGCTTCTATTGGCCAAAGTACCCAGCCAGATGGCAAATGATCCTGAGTTTTGCTGTCTGTGGATGTCAGCCTCCTGAGGTGCAGAATTAGGCAGGGAATGGTGGAGAATAGATTCAGAAAGCTACATGGAGAATACCCAGCACAGACCCCACATGCCATAACGTGATACCCTTTGATCTCAGGCTTCTTATAAAACTTCATGCATGCATATACATTGAAACCACGGCCAGACATTTACACATCACACCGAGTTGGGCCTATATGATATAGGATATACTGTGCAACAGACTAGTTGTTAGAGTTTAGTTGGTTCCATCCAAGATCCCTTTCTGGAGGGAGTGGCTCTGAGGTGACCTCATAAGAGGATGAGAAATATAAGTTGGGGGAGAAGAGAGAGAAAGGCATCTTGAAGCAGAGAAATAGTATGAGTAGCTTTGTAGGTATGAAGAAGGATACTTGGAAGTGAATGACAACCAAGTCACTTGGTAAAGAGTGTCGGGTTCTAATTTGAATGGCATAAAAGGAGCAATGGTTCTTGAATATAGGGGAGTGAAATTATGGAGAGAATATTTATAGAGAGTAACCATTTTATCTTCAGTGCATACCCATTTCCACTTTACTTTTGACAGAGAGAGAGACAGAGACAGAGACAGCTAGAGAACCGAACTGTGGGAACTCCCCAGTTCAGCATGTGGGTCCTGCCTGGGCCGGAGCCGGGATTTGATCCTCGGTCCTCGTGGCCTCAAAGCGAGCGCTCAACCCGCTGAGCCGTCCCGGCTTTCCCATGGAGAGAATATTACTACTACTAACGGTAGCTGTGCATTGGAGAAATTAAAGATAAAATTATCTTCCATAGTAATTTTTTACATACATCATGTCACTTTGCCTCATAGCAACCTGATGGGGATGGTAATAAAAGCATGATTATTATTTATTTTATAGAAGGAAATACTCAGGGTCAGAGAGATATTGCTTTGCCAAATGTGGAAGACTATGTTATTGTTTAAAAATACTTTCTGACACTCCTATGAGGATTGTCTTTATTACCTCCTCCCTACCAGACAACTTTCAGATTATATTTGTCCCATTGACATAAAATTTGGTTATATGACTTACTTTGGCCAATGAAATGTGAGTGAGCATGACACGTGTCACTTCTAAGCAGAACCTTTAAGATCCTTTGCATTTTCCCTCTTGGTAGAGACTTCCCTGTCAGCCTGAGTCTTGGAGTAAAGAGGACCTCAACAGATCTATAGCAATTAGCCCACAACAGACATGTAATGAGAGAAATAAATATTTTCTCTGATATTACAAGCTATTGAGATGTGGAGGTTATTTGTTAATACATATAATCTAGCCTATTCCGACTGATTATCCCGGGATACAACCTCCTGGTTTAAGTATTCAGAATATTCATTTTTAGATTTTATTGTACTTGATCTCTCTGTTATATTTAACACTTCACCATTCCCTCCTTCATAAGATATTTTCCTTTGTGGCTTTCCCTGGTTTTCCTTCTACTTGGTATATTCTGTGCTTTTACTTCTTGAATCCTTCTAAGGATGCCTCTATCTCTGTTCCCTCTTTCAATGTTGATGTTCACCAAAGTTCTGGCCTTGGATCATCTTATTGAACACATATTCCTTGGGCAACGACGTTCATGTTCCTTGCTTCATCAGCAAATATGTGAGTCCTATAGAAACTGGAGTGGGAAGTGGGACCACCTTTTACTTACAGATTGAATATTAGAGCCATAGAGAAATACCAGATCATGTCTAAGGGAAATAGTGAAGAGAAACCTAAGGGCATTTTTACGTGTCATCAGATGGAGAAGCTCAAGGGGGAACCAAGTGAGAACAAAGAATTGAGAAAGATGAGAGTGAGAGTAAGCCTGCCCTTTGTACATCTCCTTGGTATGTCAGTAGCTATGCTGAACCACAGCCCTTCCATATCCTGGCTAACTTCTGAGATATTGGTAATGTTGGGAGGTGGGAAATGTGGAGAAGGAAGTAGTAAGAAAGAACTGTAGTTAATTGCTTTGAAAAAAGAAGTGTTTTGACTGGAAGAGTTGAAGTCTTCAGTGACTGAGTGGCGGAATCTATTTATGGTGTGTCGGTGAGGGCAGCACAGGTGTCTGTATAGGAGAAGTAGGCATCTCTACTTGCCTATGTTCTGCAGGTAATGGGGTGGTGGTACATAGGGAGACACAGGCATGGAAGGCTCCAATTAGTACCTCAAATTGTGAATGCCCCAACCTGGCCTTATTTCTCTTCCCCAACCCCAACCTATTTTTCCTTCTGTATTCTGGCTTTTAAGAGATATTTGGAAATGTGAAAAGTCACTGTTTGGATGTCACAATGACTAGAAAATGCTACTGGAATTTAGTGGATCAGGGCCAAGTATGTCAAAGTTTTTTAAATGCACAAGAGAGTCCCCCACACCAAGAATTGTCCTATCCAAAATACCATGAGCACCTCTATTAAGAAACACTATATAAAAGTCATCATTGAATACCCAAATGCCCAAGAGAGATACCTGGAAATTATCCAAGATCCCATCCTCTCTCTTCTTCTTCCCTCCCTCAGCTAAGCTGTCACTGGTGTCTATTAATTATACCCCCTAAATATTTCCCAAATCAATGTCTTTCTCTTTGTTCCCACTGCCCTGTATTGGCCTCCAAGCCTTCCTCTTGTCTCTAAACCAGGCTGCAAGCTCTAGCTGGCAGAAACCCTGCCGCCAAATGTGTGCCAGGTGCCCAGAAGATGCCACTACATATTTACAGAATGAATGACCTTTAACTCCCTCCACTGCTTTCTCTTCCTTAGAGTGAGCATTCTACAATGCTTGTCTACTGGGCTACTCCTGTTTTCAAATACTTCATTTGTTTCTCACCATCTTCAAGATAAAAACCAAACACTTTATTATACACCACCTATAATAAAATATTTTATCACCTGTTAGCACCATCTCCTACCATTCTTCTGTAAGGACCTTTGCTCCAGATTTTTCAGAGTGTCATGAATCACCCTTAGCTTTTCTCACTTCATACAGTCTGTTCTCTATGCCAGAAACCCTCTTCTTCTCTTTCTCTGAATGGTTAATTCAGAATTCTGGACCTCACTGAAGTGTGAATTCCTCCCCGGCTGCCCCTCCCACGAACAGCTGGACTTGGGCTTTTAGTGCATCTCCATGGCCTCCTATCACACACTTCGGTCACACTGTGCAGATATTGCTGTTCTCCGGGCCCTTTACCCGCTCTAAGCAGCGGGATTCTTGCATCTCACAGGCAGGCACTGAACATTTCGGTTCTCTATACTCTAGGTCTTACAAAGTCTTCAACCAACAGTCACCCAATCAGTGTCTCCTGAACGTGTGAAGACACTAGCCAAAGACATGTCGTCAATAAGTGGTCACGCTGATCTTCATCAGGTCTTCAGCTTCCAGTGCACTCCACGGTCTCTCGTGGAAAATAGAAACTAGGAAGTCAGATTGATGCTCTGCTGCTGAAATGATGGGTTAGTGACATTGAAAAACAGTGAGTAGAGTTCATTCAGTTTTCAAAAATACCTAATGAGGGGATGCCAGGATGGCTCACAGGTTGAGGTGCTTGCTTTGTAGCCCCATGGTCTGAGGATCAAGTCCTGGCCCCAGCCCATGCAGACCCATATGCTTAACTGTGGTGTGTTTCCCACGTGGGGGTTCTCCAGTTCAATTCCTGCCAGGGCGAGCTTCCATGTAGGTGACCCCCAATACAGCCTCCAGATAAAGAGGGCAAGCTTCCCATGTGGGAGGCCCCTGGCCCATTCCCACCCTGCATGGCTCCATGCCCACCTGTGTAGAATGAAACTGTGTTGAAAACTAATGACGTACAACTATGGAGACTGCTTTGGGTCCTCCCCCTTCTCTCTCTCTCTCTGTCAAAAACAACACAAAACAAAACAAAAACAATAAAAGAAATCTTAAAAAAATAACCTATTGAGCACTAGGTCCAGGAACAGAGATAAGAAACATTCGGATGGAGGCTACAAGAGATCTAAGCAATGGATTTTTGTGTGGCTGTGGCAGATGAAGGCACGTCAGTAAGGGAATCCTGAGTCACGTGGGTACCATCCTAAGACCAGAGGCTCAGAGGAAAGGTGGCCTGATCTCAGGAATTTAGTCAGTTGAGTTAGAGTGAGTGTTGGCCACCACCAGAAAGAGCCCCAGGGCTCTTGCACAACCTGCTTATCAGTCTCCTTCTCCTGTCACTCTATGGGGAATAGTGATCAGTTACCAAAGGACAAATATCCAAAAGGTGTCACCAAGTTATCTCCCACCTTGGACATCAGTCAGGAAAAAAAAAAAAAAAAAAAGGCTAGAGTTCCAGGAGGAAATTTAGAACTTGTTTATCAACAGTGCCACCTGGAACGTCTTTAGCCACTGGTTTCTGTTAAAGGTGGGAAAGGGAACTAAATAAATAGCATCTTGTCCCTTCAAACACCTGGATGGTAGGAAAGGGTAGGGGAAGTCAGCAAGCTAGGGGCCCAGAGGTCATTGAAAATCCAAGACCAGGAGTCTTGAGAGCATGTGAGTAGTGGACACTCCATCCTCCAGTTCATGGGCCAGCCGGAACTCCTTCAAGGGCATACAGGCAGGAAGCAGGAGCACAGAAGCCAAGATGCAGAGACTCTTCAGATCTGCACACGTCATGAGGCCTTCCTGCCTTCTGCTCTGGATCACCACAAGTGACCTCAGGGGCTTAAAAAACCACCTCGGGGTTTTGACAGGTGTTGGGAAAAAGCAGGATGATGACAAACCAGTGGGAGCATGAAGCCCAGTCTTGATTATGAACTAGACTAAGGTCAAGGATGGTTTTGTAGCTGTGAACAATGCTGACTACCAGAACCGTGTGAAAATGTGCAATTCAAGAGTTAATGAAAGCCAGCCAGATCAGCAAAATGTCACATCCCTATTTTAACTTTCATTTTGATTTCCTCACTCAAATTTTACTAGGACAATGGGACACACCATAAAATGAATTTCAGTGGAGAAAATAAACTTCATTTGTTACTAAATATGTTGTTTTTGGAAAGTTTGTGTTCATATGATCTTTTTTTCCCCTAAAAATTTAATGATCTCAGATCACTTCAGTTACTGAAGTCTAGACACATAAAATGGTATTTCATTTTTTTGTGTGCAAGACAAACTTAAAAGAAGCAGCTCTGTTACTAAAGCTGAGGTCATTAATATAAATTGTATTTTTAATTAATTTGTGCTATATCATTTGTTCTGTAAGTCCCAGAGGTTGAAACTCACATGCGATGCCTGAATTTGGCTGATCCTGGCCTTTGGAATCCACTCCTCTGGCCTTGCTATCTGTATGTTCCTCTTACTTTGGGCTAAAGTCCTCTGAGAGTCAAGACTAACTCCTGAGAAAAATCATTGTAAAGCCCTTGGCTAGAGCCAGAGAGAGTAAACATCCTTAACAGAAAATTACAAGAGGGAGGATATTTACTAGTTTCAGGAGCATTGAGTTGGATCTTTAAAAGTCAGGAAAAACATGAGGGCCTAGACCTATTTGATGACAGAGTTTGATTGCATTGTCAGTAGTAAGCAAATAGAGTCTTAAGTATTCTCAAGCGGAAGCTCAATTAAAAAGACAAACCTTGGAACAGGCTTTGTGGAAGGCCAAGAGATTTAGATTCTGCCAGTCCAGGAAGGAAGGGATTCCAAAGATAAAGGGCATCCACCGAAAACATCTTGTTTCCAACGCTTGGGAGCTCTCCATCAGGAAATAAACAGGAATATGCTGCTTCACTAAGAGAGAGAAAAAATGTTTCTAAGATAACCATTAGTACAAGCGCCTAGAGTCTAGCTGCTTTAGTTCCCGACACCTCCAGAGAAAGGCTACGCCTCTCCAATGCTAAATACATGAAAGGATTGAGAGGCTAATATTTTCATGGCAGTCCTCTTCCTACTTTAATTTAAAATTAAACTTAGCTTTATTCTTTGGTCCAAACTCTAACATAGACAACTGTTTCTGATGTGCAGGCAAAAAAAATTGCTAGGGAAATGCATATTCTTAGGTTAAGAGCCATGAGCTATGAAGCCGTCTGATTTTTGGCACAATGATTCTGTCTGAGCAGTTTTGATGATGTTGTCTGATGAGCGCCTGACAGTGAATAGGACTTAGTCCTGGACATTGCATGTGACCTACACATGCAACGTGTTAGAGAGGGAGAGAGACTTACTTATGTGTCTGGCCTTGCCTTGAAAGCAAACATATGTAGCATCCAGGAGGTGAATGTTGTGATTCTTGAATTCTTGCATCTGTTTATTCAAGAACCACAAAATGCAGCAGCAGCCAGGGTGGTGGTTAAAATCCTTTACTTGAGAGCCAGAAACAAGGGACTTTCTATAGCAGGAATGGAGCTAGAAGTCACTCGTATACAGCCTACTGGAAACAGATACTCAGTTATCTACCTCCTTTTTTTGAACCCCCTCTGTTAGTTGTGTGGCTATGGCATATTACTTAGCCTCTTTTATTTTGTCTCTTAAATGCAAAGATCTAACAGTGCCTTCATTGTAGGGTGAACAGCGATAATACATTTAAGTGGGTATTACCCATACCCAGGGTGAAGGTCAGCTGCAGGCAGTCGGAGCACCTACATGAACAGCTACCATTACACATTGCTCGTGCTACACCATCACACCTGTTCATAATGTAATTATTGTGCCACTTTCTGCTTGTGTGATCTCAGGCAAGCTACTTGACCTTCCTGTGCTTAGATTTGTTCTTCTGTGAAAATTTCATAGGATTATTATGAGGATTACATGTGTTAATATTTCTGAAGCACTTAGTTCATGGCACATAGTAAACACTATGAGAGAGTTTATTAAGTAAACATGACTGTGCCTAGAACATTTGAGAGTGTAATACATGTTAACTATGATTATAAAATGGCCACCTTCCAGGAGAATTCGATTCTGTCCTGAGCTCTTGACTATAATGAGAATTTATGAAGTTAGCCAGGGAATAACGGTAAGAGAAAGTGCCCGCGTATGTATGCCAGAGACGGGGATGGGAAGAATGCTTTGAAGATTATCCACTGCTGTCCATAATACTCCCCTTCTTAGTATAATAGAAGAATAAAATATAGGCCCAAGGCAATATAAATTAATATTACTTACAACCATGCCTTCGTCATGATTAAAAATTAATGTTTCTAGCACCATTGTAAAGAATTGAGGACGTACAATGTAGAATTACTGGACCTTTGAATATGATGGCAGCATTTTTGTAATGTTTCATTTGCTTTGAATCTTAAAATGTTTTCCTGTTTATTTGGTGTTAATGGAGCTCTTGCTTCTGATCAAGAAGCATTTATGCCTTCGAAAAAAACTCTCACTAAAGCAAGTTTTTTTGAAATACATAGGTTTCTTTTATTTTTTTTTTTTGTTTGT
This sequence comes from Craseonycteris thonglongyai, assembly GCA_004027555.1. Lineage (NCBI taxonomy): Eukaryota > Metazoa > Chordata > Mammalia > Chiroptera > Craseonycteridae > Craseonycteris > Craseonycteris thonglongyai. The sequence continues at coordinate 160 of PVKE010008234.1, read as the reverse complement.
TTGTTTGTTTTTTTATATCATTTTTATATTTATAGAGAGTAATTATTTTATCTTCAGTGCATATTTATTTCTATTTTACTCTTGACAGATAGAGAGAGAGACAGAGACAGAGACAGCTAGAGAACCGAACTGTGGGAACTCCCCAGTTCAGCATGTGGGT
>PVKE010008233.1:26935-48413 GCA_004027555.1 Craseonycteris thonglongyai | reverse complement strand
AAGAAAGCAGTCTGGGCTACAATTTAAGTTTTAACTGATCAAGTGCCAGAAATACCCAGTTTCATGGTCAACAGCAGCAGAACTGGAAAGAAAAACAGCATCTGCTTTTGAAAAACTTGAATAAACTGAAATAGCTTAAAAAGCAGATTTTTTAAAATGACAAACAAAATTCTTGTCTAACGAAATCTAAAGGAAAAAGAACCCACCCACTTAAAAAATGAGTTTCAAAAGGCAAATTAAAAAAAAATCATTCTTAAAATGTGTCAGTGTCACAGGGAATTAAATTTTTACTAAGATTAAATATAAAGTCATCAAATTAAAGTCATTAAACTAAATTTTTTTAATGATTGGTTAATAACTACTAATCTATCTTAATTATTTTATTACCTCCAATAGTTCTTCACTCTTGATCTCTAAACACTATGAGGATTTCTAAAGAACATTCCTTTCAAAAGTAACTATAACCGCAATTGAAACAGGTTAGTGGAGATTAGCAAAGCGTACTGCATATTCACTTCAAGGATGCCTTGTTGGTAAGCCTTTTAAAAGCTAGCTCTTTGTGAGTGTCCTGTAATTTTGTTTTTAAAGGATAATTTGCCACTCCTCATTGCTTAGGATACCTCTAATTGTAACATGGAAGCTATTCAGCCATTAAATGTAATATCATTTCTGTTGTATAGCTTAAAATGAAAATTACAGTACATCACTATAACATATTGTCAAATTGGAAAGTGAATGGTGAATCCACAAGCAAAATGATTAGGTATTACATACTGACGACTTGCCAGGAGTTCATGCTGAGTTTTTTGTTTGGTTGGTTGGGATTTTTTTTTTTCTTTTCAGTAAATTACAGTGAAGAAGTTATCAGAGATTTCATTTCATATAATTTGATATCATAGTGATAACTAGACAGTATAATGGGGTGTTCTCAAATAATTTGGAGTGCTTATGTGCATATTCTCACTGTGTTTGGTTTCTTCTCCTGAAATAATTTCCCTAAATCAGAAGAGCTTTCTTCTCTTGTTCTTTGCGGCATGACAGAGAAGACTGACCAATCACCCAGCTTTTGTAAGGGCAGTCTGGTGATTAGTGATGATGCCCAAACTAATACAGGAATAAGGAAGAATTGATTGGCTCATATCACTTTAAGCACAGAAAGGGCAGGTATTTGGTTTTGAGTTTGACAATCTAAAAATTTTTTTAGAAAACTTGTAAGACAAACAGGGAAATAGGCACACTCACTGGATACTAATTTTTAGAGGTGTTTATTTGTCAAGCTAATAGGGTATTATGGTTATGCTTGAAAAGAATACTCCAGTATACAAATACTGCACTCTGTCCAGTAAATTTTCTTTGTACAGGGGTATGAGCTAGCAAATCTGAAATTATATTGCATGTATAAGACTGAGCAAGTAAGTTTACATTATGAATAATGATAACCACATTTCTCATTCTCAGAGAAAGGAATTAAGAATAAGGAGAGAGGGAAGGCTGCAGGAATGGATTGAAATCAGAGAAGTACCAGTATGACCTCAAAGATTTTGAAAGATAAACAAGTAGGTAAGTATAAAAGTAAATACAAATGCACATATATACACAATATATGTGTTTATAAACATGCATTAATATTTCCTAGCTCTGTACACTCAGAGGGCCTAGAAATAATACATTAATAGTAATGAGTACAACTAGCACCTAGATCTTTCCCAATATAATCCTCCCATCAGAGGGGCTAGAACTTCCCTGGGAGAAATTACTGATTCCAGGACAGGATAGAAAAAAATACAAGATGATCCTGAACAACATTGATGGATGAATGGATAAGCAACAAATGTGGCATATTATAACACAGTTTAATAATATGGATGAACCTTGACATTATACTAGGTGAAATAAGTCAATCTCAAAAAGACAAATACCGTTTGATTCTACTTATACGAGGTACTTCAGAACAGTCAAATTCATAGAGACCAAGTAGAACAGTGATTGCAGGGGCCTGGGAGGAATGGGGATAGGAGAATGGAGAGTTAATGTTTGACGGGGTCAAGAGTTTTCGCTCAGGAAAATGAAAAAATTCTGGAGACCGATGTTGGTGATGATTGCACAACAATATGAATGCACTTAATGCCACTGAATGCTATAGTGAAAATTGTAAGAATTTCTTATGCATATTTTACCAAAATAAAACAGAAGAAAATACACAGGCAATGAGAACAGGCATACCCAATCTAGAAAACAATTTGGCGTTATCTTGCAAGTGATGAAAATATTTATCTCAATAAATACTTTTCTAGTAAATACTTTTCTAGTAAATTTACTCCTCTGCTTATACCTCAGATATATTGTTGCCCACGTCCTTCATGAAAACAAAACATGAATGTTCAATAATAAAACAGAGAAAAACAAAAAAAATTATATACAGTCCAAATGTGCTTCAATTAGGAAGGAGTGAAAATGAGTAAGACACACATACACGCATGAACGTGTCTGAATCTCAACAGTATATTGATTGGAAAAGCAAGTCACAACAGGATATACACAATAACAATACACAGAGTCCTAAAACATATAAAATGTAACATGACATTATTTTATCGGGGGAGTGTGCAGAGGGAGGATGTGTAGAAAGGCACAGGAGCGTGACATGATATGCCATCTCAGACACCACAGCAGCTACCCTAAATACACTAATGCTCAAAAAACCTGCTCTTTTCCAAACCTTAAATATCTTAATCTTCTCAATTATCCTTGCAAACAGAAACAGACAATGCAAATTCTACAAGTCTACAATGCCTTATTACACCAACATTGAAAACGCTCTGAAAAGCCAGTAGGGTTTTTTCTTTGTCTGCTTTTTACAAATTTGATACAAACTATGCTGACTAGAGGCCATTTATCATCTTTATCCCACTAACTGTAAATACTAATATGTTCTGCTAGAGAAATAGTATATTAATGTGTATCATTATGGGGTACTGTAGCAGACCTATTGAAGGAGGTGGTACTTAGTACATGGTACATGCTTCTACATTACCTTGCTAAAATATGAACATTTTCGAACTCTGAAACCTATCTATCTGTAAGAGCTCCTATAATCACTCTTTATTTCAGATGGTGTCCCTCTTCTTTACTAATTCTGTAACCCTAGATTTCTTCCTCTACATCTCAGAAGAGTTTTTCACCTATTCAACCTGTCTTATTTTTACTCCTTCTTTGAAGAAAAAAGTCACTCCAAACTTTTCAAGATGAATCCTGGGCCTGAGCTGGTCACCACACTCCATCCAATTTTCTAGAGTCCTCTTCTGTCACTCATCTTCTCATTTGCATCTTGACTTGTTTCTCTCCACTGTCCCTGTTTCCATCTCAAACGTTGATGGATTTTGTTTCCTACTGTACATAAATGTCACCTTTACAAATACATGCAAGCTATGCTCTCTCTCTCCCTTCTTTTCCTCAAAACTCTGAACAAGTCTTAAAGTCTATCTTCTGTCTTCAAGATTCACTCAACCACTCACCCAATCAAAGAGTCTTTACTGAGCACTTATTTTGCGCGGAGTACTTGGAATAAATACGTAAGTGGTCGTCCCTCAGGTATCTCAGTTTTGATTAAGGAAGGGAGAGAGGTATAGATAAAGAAACAAAACTGTAACCAATTACCATATGACATACTTTTCTAGTGTTTAGCCAAGCAGAAAACCTGCTATATCCCACACACTTTGTTGCTTTGAATTACTAGTTCCTTTTCACCTAGGAAACCACAATGATGGAGACTGCATTAGAGATAACATTCTTTATCTTGACTCCTCCCTAGTCTAGTATCTAGTCAGTATCTTGTACATTTTAGATATTTAATAAACATCTATTAGTGTTAGTGTATTTGCTTACTTAACTGAATTACTACCATGTGCTTATTTTATGTTATAGTTTATGTTCTTCTACTTTATTGTACTTTTACTTATACTATGTAACATATAGGATAGGTATCTGTGTGTTCATTATTAAAATCTTATATTGCTAATATTTCAAACTGCCCTTTATTCATGACTATTCTCAAATGTCACATCCTCTGAAGAGCTTTCTTGAACTACCTTATTTGACTTGTACATCGGGAAACTATCTAATTGGTGCCAACAAATGTCACCCCATTAAATTTAACAATAAAATATAATAATAAAATGTTTGATTCTTTTACTCTATGTTGGTCTTCATTGCACTTATGCAGTACTTGCTATATAACGGCTGCCACTTTGCTTGTCTCTTTCCCCCCTCAAGAATAGAGGCTCCTTGAAGAATGCCACTGGTCTGTCTCATTTCCCTCACACTACCTGTGCCTAGCACACAGAGCAGGTGCCCAATATTAACCAAAATGAATATCAATCAAGAATAGTATCAGCCATGGGCAGGGTATCCCTGAAAATAAGAAGTTGAGTCTCAATGCAAGTAGGTGACTAATTTTCAATTCATTCTGCCCTTCCTGTAATATATTTGAGTGTTGCAGGCACTATACAGTCTTTCTTCCCACTTCCGTGCCAAGACAGCTTAACCTTTCATTTAAGCGTCTCTGGTCCAAAAAACATTAAATTTGGGCAGCTCTAATAAATACGGCCACAGGATGGCTTGCTCCAGTTCTCTGCAGTAATTAGTACACTGGTGATGAAATGCGCCTCGAGGTTCCAAATTTTATAATGTTTTGACAGTTGGAATCTCACCAAGCATGAAATGAACCAATAAATAATTCTTTTTTGTTATTCTCCAAGCATTAAAAATATATATTCTCACCATATAACAGTAATACTCCAAGAAAAAAAAAAAAGGAAAACAACAGTGATCCCCTCAAGATTCAAAGGGGAGCATTTATGTCACATTCAAATGAAGAGAAGATAAATGTAAAATCTCTGGAAACTATAAGCCGAAAGCAACTTCTATTTAACAGGCAAGTGCATCTCAATCACCTTGATTAGCAAAGCAAGATAATATGCATTAAAATCTTCATGCCAGTCAAATATCTCATAAATACCATATTTTATTTTCCATCTTTAACTGTTTGATGCTCACAGTATCTTTAATCATCTCAAGTGGTTCTTAGAAGATTGTATTTATGTGAACATAGTTTTCCCCTCAATATCCTTGCATCCCAAAGAAAATACACATGACCTTGATGGTCTTTCAAAAGCTGGGCAAAGATTTTCTTTGTATCATTAGATGTAATGTGTTTCTACCTGAAGTAACAAAAGCTACAACTTCAAAGTTAATTTTTAAATAAACTGAAAAGTCAAAAGCTTTAAAGGTTTTAAGCACCTTAATGAATCCAAACATATTCTCAATGATATCTGCATCATTTTATCCAAAATAAAAAGTACTCAGAAGATGAAAAGTTCTAAAGGTGGACAACAGTCATGGTTGTACAACTATGTGAATATACTTAATACCAGTAAACTGTACACTTAGAAATGGTTAAAATGGTAAATGTTACACATGTTTTACCACAAAAAAAATACTCCTTTTTGAGCTACCTCTTTTACTTGAACATTAATTTCCATATATTTTAGTCTAAAGCATTTATGCTTTTTCAGAAGGAATTCTACAGTTAATGTCCTACAGGTATGCTCTGACCCTGTAACAGGTTCCAATAAATCTCTTTGAAATTTGGCGCTCATTCATTAACTTCCTTGAATTTTTAAGGAATCAAGAGAGGTGTTAAAGAAATTACTAGGGAAGCTGGGATGGCTCAGCGGGTTGAGCGCTTGCTTTGCAGCCCCGGAGTCCAAGAATCGAATCCCAGCTCCGGCCCAGGTGGACCCACATGCTGAGCTGGGGTGTGCCCCCAGTTCAGTTCTTCCTGGGGCCTATGCGGGAGGCTCCTGGCCCAGTTCCTGCACTGCGCAGCCCTGTGCCCACCTGTGGAGTGAAACTATGTAGAAAAACCGATGATGTGCAACTATGGAGACTGTTCTGGGCCCTCCTCCTTCTCTCTGTCTCTCTCTCTGTGTCAAAGACAATAAAAATAAATCCTAAAAAAAAAAAAGAAATTACTAGAAATGTGCCTTACATTACAGCATCAAGTTTACCACTATAAAATATGAATTTTCTTTATAAATTATGCAGTAATAGAGGACAAGCTATGTGGTAGGTAGTCAGGAACACTCACAGTATATGTTGGGACATGAGACAGCATCCAAGAGCACCTCATAAGTGATATTGTAACCACACACCTCTAAAATGAAATCCAGGCTTATAAATTGGTTAGTTTTTAATGGTTAAGCTAACGAGTGCTGAACTTTTAACCTATATGGGTCTCATAATTACACAGCTTGAAATCCTCATCAGAAAATCTGTCTGCTCCTGAAATTCAAATCATCTTATAATCTTGAATAATGCATGGCAACTCTAGAGAAATTAAAACATTTCATAAAAGTACAGAAATTTACATCCTATTTTTTTGTTTTCACAAGAATATAAAGCAACAGAAATAAATTAGTTGTCACTTCCTGTGACTCTCCAGCCCAACCCCTCTCCCTACGCACCCTCTATCTCTTTAACAAGAGGTCTCTTACTGCGTTTGACATTAACTACCTAATGGGTATGGATTCGTCACACAAAGACGTCATACATGAGCCCGTGCAGACACAATTCAATGAAGTTACAAGTGCCATGAACATGAAAAAGCGAATTCTGTGTCTGAGCATAGTGGAGAAGAATTCTGGCTTCTGAGATCTGAGATTGACTCCTAGCACAGCGCCAGACTGGCTCAGTGACCACGGGCAAACCCCTTAATTCTGCTCTCAAAGCAATAGTATCTTTACCTGTAAAACGGGGACAATAGCTCTCACCTCACCGAATAATCTTACAGATGCAAGGAGGTACTGTAAGTAATGATTTTAGCAGTGTGCCTCATACTTGGTAAACTCTCAATAAAGTACATTTTAATTCAAACCCTAGATGGTATTCTCATTACAATTTTGTAATTCTATAATAACTATTTTCATGTTTCTTAGGAAGGTTTCCTCAATAGAAGATACCCACAAATACATTTCTTTTCAGTTAGTGAAAAGAAGAAATTCTGTGGCATTAATAAAATGCTAGATAATAGTTAAACCCATAACAAGATAACATTCAACAGAAAATAGATGTTTTAAACAGATTTAAAAGTTAGACTTCGCTTAAACTCTTCATGTAGGAGGGCTGCCCTGAAAGTATCCAGCCATGTAATATGAACATTTAGAGGCATTTATGGATGCATTATTTCCGGACAGCCCTCATATGTATTTCAAGGGAAAAACGTTTTTAAAGCAAATTATAGCTAATAATTTACCACTAATCTCTTGAAAAACAAATGGAAAGTTTTCATCTAAGCAGTATAACAGAGATCAGAATCAATATACAGTTGCCTATGTAAGCAACCAGCTCAGTACTCCACTAACACAGCCATTTACTTACAGTTTTCTAGATAGGAATTCCATGCTCTACATAAAGTGCTGAAATTTACTTTCATAGAAATATACCAAGGTTTTTATGCTGAAAATACAACTTGCTTTTGAAATTTACCTACAATAATTAGAGTAATTGACTAGAATTACAGAAAAACAAAAACAAAAAAAACATATCAAACAGAAAGCATGCAAGATGCTAAAAATCCCATTTAAACGAGGTAGAACACTATGCAGACATTAAAAATCACCTTTCAGAGAATAAACAGATAGCAACTCATGTGGTAAGTCAAAGAGAAGCATGTAACCATACTAAGTTTGTATAAAAAGCCCATAGGTAATATTGATGTTTGAATTCATGAAATAAATTTACACGCCCGGTTTTCAATAATGATTACTTCTGTTTAATGTGATTACAGATGATCTGGGTATTCTTTTCACTGTGTTTTCAACTTTGGAATTTAAAAGGTATTAACATTTTTAGTAGTGGAATAGTATTGTATAATTTTAGACCAAAGGAAAAAGTCTGCAAAAGGTTCTTTTGTTCAAAACTCTTGTCCCACTAGCGTTTATCGTTAAAACATTGTTTGTCTTGATACTATCTGGATGCCACTCAAACACAAAAAGTAAGTCACATATAAAATATGTCTGGCCTTAGATAAATTCTTACAACATTTACACTGTACTTTAAATACTATAACCAAGGCACTGGCACTTTTCCAAAGTGAATAATGAGAAGTACAAAGTACATGCCAGGTTTTATGTATGCTTGCAGTCCCAGGTCCAACAGACAGTGAAAGAAGATATTTTAAAACAATGATTTGGTTGAAGTATTAATCAACTAGATGTCATAATAAAAGACTATTTGTCAAAAATTCAATCCAGAATTGCATTCCTCTCCTTATATGGAGACATCAATTTTTTTTAATCTGTTATTTATTTCATATGAAGAGTAATGCCATCAAAATAGTGCTCAGAATATTCCAGCCATGATTATTTTCACTATTTAAAATTAAATTTTCAAATAAAGTTATAATTAAAAAAAAAAAAAGACATCTCTACATCCCAAACTATCATGTTTACTTCTGGCAACATTAAGCCAGCAGTTACTATATAGATGAATAAAAGAAACATTTTTCCAATGAAGAGAAAAATACTTAATCTTGGAAAAATCTAAGCAGTATGCTGAATTAAATTACCAGGAAACAGACATCCATAAGTATTCATTTCAATAAATCTGATATTCATTTTCAGTTCTGACTTCCAATGCACAGCTAAGATGTAAAGAACAGTACCTTAGGATGTTTAATAGTCTACTTTTATTTGAACCTTCTTTTCAAATACCAATGTAGCAGGAAGTATACAAGTTATCAATGAAATTTTCTTGAAACATGACAATTTGATACATTTTCTGTTTGCATTTTGTACACAAAAGATACTAATATTAAAAATTAAAACTTGGCCAAACCAGAAGTTGCATTCCATATTTTCATGCATTATATATGAGTATAAGATTCATCTCAGATTGAAGTCTATGTCAAGTGCAAAATATGTCATCCATTATGTTCAATCATTGCAGTTAAATACTTGACGTCCTTAAATAGAAGTTTCCATTTAGGAAAGAGACATCTAAATAGCTTGAGTGTTTATGCCTTTGACATTAGGTCCCCCTAAGGAAATATCAACATCATTTTATCATTTTTCTTTCACTTTCTTATTCATATTATACTTCGTTGCTTGTTGTAGTTTGACGTTTATCATAGCACTTCATTTTTCCAGCACACTGAATCTGAAAATTACTTTTCTAACCAGTTACATTCATGCCCTCAACCCCAACTCTTCTCACTTAACCTCCAATCTTCCTAACTACACCAAAATATCCCCGGCAGTTTGAGGACAGGGGCACGTTCTACAGCTAGCTCAACGAACTCTGATTTTAACTGCCATGTAGCTACTTTTGAAAAGAATGGTCGTGATTGAAATGTCAAAATGTAAAGAACCACTATCTTTCTGTTACTTGGACTAAAATGCATTGACTCTATCACAAAAAGATTCCCAATGGCCATGCTATGACTACTCCCACTGCCTTGGTGATAGGAAAAACCCCCATTCTGCCCCTGTAGGGGTTGAAATCACCCTGGGCTGCTTCTGCTACACCACGGACACCCAGACACCTCTTTACAACTTAGGTAAAGGTTAGGACAAAAATGTCAGGTCAAGGGCTCCATTTCTTTCTAGTTGATTTGGGAAAACTGATTATTACATTTCTTCACTGTTCAAGGGAAGGTGTGGTATTAACCACATTATTTTAGGTCACTGCAAAATTATCCAAAAGATTACTACACTTCACTCCAACTTCAGGCAAATTTCTAAAACAGCCTGAGGTGATTTTGTTTGTTTGTTTTTGTTTTTATTAGTTTGTAAATAAGATTACATCTAGTTAAGGAGAATCCCAATATTTGAAGATTAGGCATAAATGTTTCTTCTATGTTGATAAAACAAAAATTAGAAGACTACATTAAGACAAGCTCCCTGAGGAAAATAACCTCTCAGTTCCCTAATAAGATACACAGGATTTAACTATTTATGTGTGAAGTAGCATTTTAAAAGGCCAACAACAGAACTTGTTGATTCCACAGTCCCTAGAATACTGACTGTCAATATGTAATTTTTAAAAGAATGAATAAGTGAAATAATGAGAATTTCATTAGCATAAATGTGATAGTTAAATATCACGGTTTCCTTCTAGAAAAAAAAAAAACAACAATTATAGATAATAAAGAATTTAAAACAAAATGATATAATTCTCACCAAATGGAAAAATTCAAAGTCATCTTTCCTAGCAAATAAAAGTTGTGAAAATCAAACAATTGAAATATACATTTTAACTTGAAGGGTCTTAATTTTTTACCAATTCAAAAACTTCTGAAAGGAGAAAGCTAAGTCACCTAAAAGAACCATGAACAAAACTCAGAAAATTTTTCAAATTTAAGAAGTATAGAACTAAGAGAGGGAAGAACAAATAAGCACTAATTGAATGGGCATAAACAGGAGTAGGGAAATGGAACCCAAACTCCTATAACAATATGTCATAATGAGGCCACTTCAATCTGTCAATCACTGAAAAATGCAACTGATACACGCTTATATATAAGGTAACATATGGCTCATAGTAAAACTAGAGGTTCCAAGTATGGATGGACTTTAGAGTTCACTAAATCCGCTGGCTCAGAGGCCATATCCCTGAGATGCCCAGGGTTCTGACTCTCCTCCAGAATGGGATCTACCTCATGTTGGAAGTTAGAAGGCTGTAGGAGTTTGATGCCTCTGACAGAACAAAATTGAGAGACTTTTCAGACAGACAAAGAAAAACCGCTTAAACCAGGCCTCAGCAAACCTTTGAGCAACTTTGGCACAAATTGAATCACATTGCCATTCTCAAAGTAATCACTGGCACAGGGAACCGCATCACAGATGAAGGACCACCAACACTCAGCCTTGGAGGGGGTGGTCACACAGGCCACATCATTATGGGCTGCATATTGAAGCAAGAGAGATAACTGAACAAATTTGGAGTTCTCCTAGGAAGGAGAAAGTAAGCAAATAAAAGTATAGTTGTGCTATAATCAACTGTATGGGTCAACCCTAAATTTCTAGATTGAAATGTATGCCTCATAGCTTCGTAGTTGACCTGTATCTCTAGTCTAATCAACCTCCAAACCTAAAAGAGGAATTCTAGCAAATGCTTGCTCAAATCTTGCTCATATACTCTCTATATACTCTCAAAGTGGCTATTCGTTTTACTGAGCTTACATGTACAGGTACTTTCTTAAACGTTAATTGGCCCAACTTCTTGGAATAATGATGAATGGATTTATTCCTTCTTTTCTATGATCACCAAAATAGTTGGAAGACGTTATACCATATTCCCTTGAAACCTCTCTTCTTAAGTGCATTTTTAGGCTGTACATTCTTAGCAATATTAAGTGCTTCCATATTTTAATAGATTACCCAAGAGCTCTGCAAAGTTTTCATTTAAAAGTGGGCTCTTTAGAACACAATGTTATACCATCACGTTAGGTTCTTTTAGAACTGACATACAGTGAATACACTAAGCTAGTAGTCTAGAAAACCAAGTTCTATCCCTGTTATTAAGAACTATGACATTTTTCAACTTTTGGTTCATATACATAATTGCATATTTTAGATTGTTGGACTATCAGAATCATCTCGAATCATATTAGTTTGCAGTCTTTCAGGTCTGTTTATGGTTAAGTATTGTGTAAATATGTGTTTCACTTGTAACATTTTTAATTGAGGCTAATAAAGATATATGAACATGCTTCTATGCTATTTTATTCTTCTGATTAAAGTCTGCACAAGGAGGCTTTCTTCTTTATTGCTAAGAAATGTCACTTTATCCTACAAAATTGAATCATAACATCAAAAGAAGAGAAGCTAAAAAGAGAACTTAAGTTAAAGCAGTAAATATAAAGTTCAGCAATCCTGCCAAAGCTCTCTCAGTAAAGTTTCTATAATCATGAAGAGGAAATACACTTCATTTTTACACAGAAAATTATATATTTATAGGACTTTAGAAAGCTACAACTTAAAAAGCCAAGTTTAAGGAAGTTAAATATTCCTATTTATGAAAAACCTATCTATAAACGTAAGTATTTGTATATGCAAATGAAATTTGGAACAAGTATCTCAATAAAAGCATTATAAACATCAATTTGATTCCAAGAGAAGCTCCCAAAAGTCCAACTGATTCACAGTAAAGCTAATGAAGATGAGTTTTAGCTCGTGGAAATAGAAGAACCAGCATAGTAAAATATTAACTAGAATGTGGTATCTGGCGAATCTCATAAAATCATTGAATAGCTAATATCTCTTGGTGAAAATATCAAGGAACTAAATAATTGCATAAGCTTAAGAGGTCAGTGTCAGTACTGTACAGTATTGCTATTGTTGGCCTTTCCTTTTTTTTTCCCTTAAAGCACAGGATCTAGTTATTCAGGTGCTTTACTTTCCATTACATTTTATCTTATTCCTTGAGATCTCTCTTACACACACACACACACACACACACACACACACACTTCAATGAAGCACCGAGTTACTTTCCATTTTAAGGAACCTACGGCCAGTCACTAAAAAGAGCCAGGTAATGAATACATATACACAAATATTGTCAGGTTCCAGAATCGTAGGGAGCTCTGAAAAAGAATCCTTGAACTCCAGTCTATTCTTTCCTTGTTTGTGTGTACTCGTATGTGGAAGCTCTGATGATATTATTTCTTCCCACCCATTAAATTCCTAAGGGTAAATTCAATCCTCCCCTTTTCAGTAACCTGACTCTTCCTATAATCCTTACCACTGCCTTCTTTCCTGAACACCTCATTGGAGGAAAAGAACACTGTTCTCTCCACATAACCACCTCCTTCCTTCCAAGCCTTTTTCACATTCCTCAGCCCTGGCTCAAGTGTTCTTGCACTGTAGCAAGTCCCTCCTGGACAAACAAGAAAATATTCACTTACATACCCGAGAATCCCAGCTACAAGGGATAAGAACAAAAATGCGATATTTGTCTGGTACATCACAGTTCAAAGTATCACCGTACGATACTTGATTTCATTTGATCCACCTACTAAGCCAGTGTGGTCTGTGGGGTAGGGATAGCTGATTTTACTCTCAAGAAAACTGAGGTTGAGAGATTAGAATGAGTAATATAAGAAAAAACTAGACTAAAACGGCCAAAGCCTGTTGCTCTGCCACATAACACTCCACAGTATTCTTTTAGTGAAACTGCTATTAGCTAGATATTAGGGGGATACACTCTGAATAAAATGATACACACCTTGGTATTAATGATGAAATACCCAATTAGCAGCAGAGGCATTTCCTTTTTCAAAGAGGATGTTTTATAACTTATATAACTTACCATTTGGTGTAATTTCAGGTATTTTAATGAAACTGCCATGTGACAAAAATAGACGTATTTGAAAAATAATGGTCCCATACCTCTTGGGCATAAGTATGCCTCTACAAATAGCTTAGAAAGAAGTTAATGTGAGAGAGAACACTGGTATAACTCAGCCCAATAACATAGCATATGTCTATAGGCATGATGTAACAGTAAAAAATGTTCTTTTTTTTTTTTTAGAATTACATTTTTTGCTTTAAGTAAAGTACTATTTTAGTCTCAATTTTTATTTTCTTTTTCCCTCCAACTACACTTAAAGTTTTAATATTAAACATTTTGTTATATTTTCATCTTCGCTATACTCAAAAGCCAAGCTAAATTAACAGCACCAGCAAACTTGAGATTTTCTTTCCAACCTCTGGTAAAAATTCTGCATCACAGATGTGCCCAATAAGAGCACATGCACTCCACATACACATATCCCTGCACAGATTCTCTCTCTCACACGCGCACGTGCACACGCGCGCGCGCGCACACACACACACACACACACACACACACACACACACAACTAGTTGCCAAGCTACTAAATTGCAGGAGGCACCCGGGAGAACGTATTTGACATAGCCATCATCTGGATTACTTTGGTGTAAGTTACTATCTCCCAACACCATTTGTCTCTGCCACAGTAAGGTCACAAAGCCATTGATTCCAAAATGCTCCTCTGGGGTTGAAACGTGCCCACAAACTGCCTTCTAATGAAATATTTAAAAGAGACAACACAGTTTGATGAAAAGAGAAAGGATTATTAGAAATCTTTAATTTCTATTCTAACTCCATAACTAACTAAAATCAAATATGTTTAGTAAACACTAAACCACAAGTAAAAATTCCAGGTGCTAAAAAAAAATATTTTAAAAACCATCCCATTCATAAAGGAGCATATGAGACATTTAGGAATGCAAAATTCAAACTTAAGTTAAACCATAATAAAATTCTTAAGAATTTCAAAATGGTAACTAATAAATATTACTAGGAAACAGGATTTTTTAAAAAAGAATACTTCCTGAACTATGACTTTTATAAAATTACAGAGTACAGAAATTTCACTTAGATTTGGGATGGTTGGCCAACATTAACTGGGCAAAAATACAATTTCACCTGGATCTTGAAAGATCGAGAACTGAACAGTAGGAACAAATACATTGAACATGTACATAATGCTTTATAATTTCCATTGTATTTTCACATACAACTCTTCAACCTTTCCTGATGACACTGTGAGAAAGGTATCACTTATCACTCTCATTTACCAAGGGGAAAAAGATGGAGTTTAGAGTGGTTAAGTGGCTTCCTCAAGACCTGAAAACACATACTCATATATTCATTCTGCTCTACTCTGCACCTATCTGAACAGCTAGGAAGTGTCAGGCACTGCTGCAGACACTGGGAATATAGAAGTAAACAAAATCAAGGCCCTCCCCTCAGGAAGCTTACCTTCTATAATATGCAGAATGAATCGTGCATTGGTAGGGAGTAAAGCAAAGACACACGAGACAAATGAAACACTAACAAAGTTATGCAGCAAGAAAGCACGTGGTACATAAAAGATCAGTATAGTGGTTTCATTACTTTTGAGGTTAGAAAAGGTTGAGTTTGAGAAAAATAGCTTGAGGACATTCTGAGACCTCAGAATATAATGTATGGATGAGGTCTGGACTTGATTCAGTATACATTGGAAGAAATGGTATGACTTAAGCTATACTTTAAAAATAATATAATGTACACTAACAATAGTAGTATGTTCACTGTAATGAAAACTAACACACCAGTGACTTAAGACAGGCCAGGTACTCTCTTAAACACTT
Organism: Craseonycteris thonglongyai; assembly: GCA_004027555.1. Lineage (NCBI taxonomy): Eukaryota > Metazoa > Chordata > Mammalia > Chiroptera > Craseonycteridae > Craseonycteris > Craseonycteris thonglongyai. The sequence goes on along the minus strand of PVKE010008233.1, from coordinate 33,192 downwards.
CACATGTATTAACTTGTAAAATTGGTACTATTTTTTGCTCCAATTTCCCATGAGGAAACTAAGGGAAAAGAGGTTAAGCAACTTACCCCAAACCACACACATAGCAGAGCCAAGAAATGAACTGCCTCTTCGCTGTCGGGAATCCAAGTCCTTAGCCACTATGCTTGCACACGTGCCAGAGGACAAGTGAGGGCTTAGGAGGAAGCTAAAGGCAAGACCACCAACTCCTTACCAATTAGGTAACCCTAAGATTTTATGGATTTAACTTTGGAAGCTGTGAAAGTACAAAGAGGGGAACAGACATGTGAGAGAGGTTAAATTAAAGAATGAATTTGAGTTATTAAGTAAACTTTTAAAACAAGAAACTTTCAAATATACTATGAAGTACATTATTAACTGTAATTACCACACTGTACATTACATCCCCATGACTTCATTATGTTATATCTGAACGTTTGCACCTCTTGACTCTCTTCACCTACTTCTTCTACCCTCCACCTCTGCAAGCAGTCCGTTCTCTGTATCTATGAACCTGGTGTCTTGTTGTTTTTTAGATTCTACATATAAGTGAGATCACATGACATCTGTCTTTCTATGTCTATGCTATTTCACTTAGCATAATACCCTCAAGGTCCACCCATATTATCACAAAGAACTGTACACTTTAAATGGGTGAATTGTATGATATGTTAATTATATCTCAATAAAGCTGTTTTTAAAAAAATAAATAACTATAACTGGGGAAGCTGGGATGGCTCCGTGGTTAAGTGCTCACTTTGCAGCCCCTGGGACCGAGGATCGAATCCCAGACCCAGCCCATGCAGACCCACATACTGAACTGGGGTGTGCCCCCAGTTCAGTTCTTGCTGGGGCCTATGCGGGAGGCTCCTGGCCCAGTTCCTGCCCTGCGCAGTCTGCGCCCACCTGTGGAGTGAAACTATATGTAAAACTAATGCTGTCAACTATGGAAACTGCTCTGGGACCTCCCCTTTCTCTTTTTCTCTCTCTCTGTCAAAAAACAAAAATAAATCTTTAAATAAATAAATAAATAAATCTGCATGTTCAAACCTGGAAGGCTAAGAGATGATCCTATTAACGAAACTAGGGAAGTCAAATGGAGGAAGCCAATTTGGAGGGAGGAAATTGGGTAGTTATCAGGATTCTGGGTAGGAAATGCAGAAATGAACTCAGGAAAGATACAGGTTGGAAATGTAGAGTTCTATAAGCTCCTCCTGGTTCAGACATTTCGCTTTTGCAAGATAATGGGGTGAGGCCGTGTGATTACTGAGATCTTTCTGGGTCTGATTCTATAGTTGTCCAATTCTATAAGCAGGGGAGATTCTCTAAAAGTCTGAGATGGAATTTCTTGGCCAAGACAATTATTTTGTTCTTTAGTGGCTTCTCCATTTACTTCTGAAATATTCTACAAACTTCCTCTCAAATGTGGTTTCAAAACTTCAATACCCATGAACCAAAGAAGTACTTTCAAAGGAAAAAAAGCCAAAACATCATATTGACTTGTAAAAAGAAAAAGAAAAAAATAAGGTTTAAAATAGGCATTTTTCCCTTGAAATGGGAATCTTACTGACAAAATTAAGACTCAAAAATGAAGTACCGGTAATTAATTCAGAACTTTTTTTTTAAGGAGTCTAATATAGCATCCCTTATCCACAGGAAAAAAAAAATATATATATATATATATATATATATATATCATAAACTATTTAACTACACACTGAAAAGGTTAACATATCACAGCCAGACACTGACCTGCCAACTAGTGCATAGGAAATTGGAAAAAAGTCAAAACCAAAAGAAGGAATTTCATAAATGCAAAGATGTTGCTTTAGCCCTTCTAAGGAAATTCACAAAAGCATTAAGTAAAGATTGGTACGGCTGGTGACCACGAAGAAATGACACCTGCTGATTGAAATACAAACTCTGGTGTTACTATCTACAACTGAGTCTGTGGATTGTACTAAAAATGCAGTAAAAATTGAGAATGAAGCAGAACCAATTACATCACCGCATTCAGGGTGTTATCTCATGTGAGCTGGTTTCTTGGTAGCTATGGACTCAGTCACTAGAGGGCAACAGAGGGTGCTCAGAAAGCAGCTTGGGCTTCCAGGACAGTCTGGTTTTAGGTCAGCAGTTCATTCAGGGTGCAAACCAGACTCCATTTCAAAACCACATTAGACCCCTAAATGCTCCTTCTCTTATTACCAAACACTGTATTCTGGTAAGAAGATTTTTATTTTAATGTTGAAGTTAGTACCACTGGCATTTTGATTTCTCAGTAATAAATAAATCCAAATACTTTATCATGATAGTAAAAAATTTCTCCATAAAATTATTAATTTAAACAATTTAGTGACTTTTAAGCAAATTTATAGGATTTAAAAAACAGAATGTATTGCAAAATAGTTTATTTGATGTTTCAATAATTAAATTTAAAACATTTGAAGGTTAAAACACACAGGTAAAAGAAAAAACAAATAACATTACCACAATATTATTAATATAAGAGCTAACATTTGATCCCTTACTATATACCACATTGTACTTAAAACTTAATAGTTTTTCTACACTAACCCTATAAGATAAAAGATAACCTTATATGCATTTTACAAATGGGGAAATCAAGGCTAATAGAAACAGACTTTCCCAACATAGGAATAAGGAATAAAGCTGAACTGAAACTGTATATGAGTACCAGGTATCACATCTTATCCAGGAAGCCAACTCACCCAGTCCAGATTTTGACATCTCCCCAAAGTGAACTCTGGTAAGAGTCATTTTTTTCAAAGATAGAGACATTCTCCCGTTGTATTTTACCACATAATATACTTTTACTCTTGTATATGGAATAAAACCATGGCAATAATCCAATTTACATAATACAGTAGACTCTACATTAACTGAAACTCAAGCAACCAGCACGCTCAAGTAACTGGCAAAAAATTTGAAGAAATAATACTACATTTATCCAGCATGGTACTGGTTAACTGAGAGTCTACTGTTGAAGTCACATATTGCCGCATTTCAATATTATGCTGCAATTGTCCTCTCCACCAAATCAAGAGTTAAGAATGACAATTAACAAAGAGACTATCATTTAAACAATTCAATACTCAAAGGTTCTCTCACTCAAAAATAGCAATTAGTGAACAATAAGCTTTGCAGTGGCTTATTAAGGGTCTATCTTCAGATTTCTTAGGAACTTTACATATTGCAATGAGAAACTATTACGTGATTATTAAATAGCTTTTGGGAGTGGCACTAAAATGATTTCTATACAAGACAACAACATAACATTCCAGGCCCAGAGTGAAAGCTCACTCAATGAACTGAGAATCCATTTGTGATGGGCTTTGGAAGAAATGCACAGAGCCATCAACTAACCTGAAGTATAAGGTATTTTCCTTAACCCACAAGATCTTAAAAGCCCAGTTTGGATCAAACTAGAGAAGACCATCATCACTTTAAAAGATTAAAATTAGATAAGACCCAGTGTATGAGTGTTCTATTGATGCAATAACAAAAACCCAAATATAGTGGCTTCAAGCAACAAGAAATTGTCTTACAATTCAGGAGGTCAGATATCTGAAACGGCTAAAATCAAGGTATCAGAAAGGCCTTCTTTCTGATGATTCTGGGCAAGAATCCATTCCCTTGCCTTTTCCAGCTTCTAGAAGGTGATTGAATTCTTTGGCTCCATTTTCAAAGCCAACATTGGATAAGTCAACTCTTTCTCACACCATCTCTAATACTGACACTCCTGCCTTCCTCTTTCATTTAGAAGGACCCTTGCTATTTCACTGGGCCCACCCAAATAATGCAGAAAAATCTCCCATTTTAAGGTCCTTACTTTCATCACTTTGCAAAGACCCTTTTGCCATGTAGCATAATCATACATAATCACAGGTCCTGGGGACTGGGATGTAGACATCTTTAGGGGCCATTATTCTGCCTACTGCAGACAGCACAATGTATAATTTGTGCACATTCTGCAATCCATCTAAAAAGTAGTTAGTGGAATACAGAATTTACTTATCCATAAAATTGCATGTAGTATTTAGACAAGTGTAGTGTGTAAAGTTCACAGGAATTAAACTGTACCTGAACAGAGTAATCTTGGACCTGGAAGAGGGGATTCAGAAGAAAGCAACAGAGGTAAAACTAGCAGGCCTTTACAATAAATTAGATGCAGGCCACAGGCAAAGAGAGTTAAAGTTAACTATATATGCATGACATACTAATTCCAAATGTTGTTATAGTTCATAGTTCTATTGTCTTTTAACAATGACGTTAATTGTGTAAAAGGAAAAATTTATGTGTATTTATGATTGATACATTTTCATAATTAGAAATTTTAGATACAAACACCCAGCAAATTCCTTGGCACATTGTATAAGAACAAAATAGAGTGGGAAAATTAAATTCTAGGTTCTAGAGTCTGATGCTGTCACTTACTACATGTGTGGTCTTCAGCAAGTCACATTTCTGTGGCTGTCCTCGGAAATTAAAAATAGGGATAATAAATAACTCCTGCCTGCAGGGTTGTGCTAAAATAAAATATATGAGTGCCAAAGACACTCTGGGCCACTATTAGTGCTCAATAAAATATTAAGTAGTTGTTATTAGGCAAACTAAAGTTAATAGCCTTGAACAGCCAGGGAAGAGACATTAATGTAAAACTGTAAATTCTTAAATATTTATCCCAAAGAACTTGAACCATCAGACATACATAAAACTGAATATTTAGGGGAATGACTGTTATACTAGATAATTACTAAGTTTCGGCACAGATTTTACAAATAATATTTATCAGATGCAAAAATTCCAAACCTGTTCCAATAGTATTTTGACAAAATATAGGATAGAAAAAGTGCATCATGGTAAAAAACAAAAAACAAACAAACAAAAAAACTTGGTTGGCCTGTAAAGAGGTTCTAATGGAGAAGTTTAAAAAAAAAATTTATTTTTTTTTTCACACAGATGCTATGTATGCATCACGTAGTGAGGTGGCCCAAGGAATTAGGTAAGACCCAAAGAAAACTAGTTCTGGTACCAGAAATTTAGAAAGTAAAATTTTTTTTTTTTTTTAGAAAACTTGACTAAATTCTATTAGCCCCTTGTCTGATTGTAAGTAGAATATGACTTAAGCTCTATTTCAGTCTATAGAAGTATACTGATGGATTTTCCACATACTAATTAAATGACCTCAGCCTATACTGCTTTATGGTTGGTTCTAAGTGTCTATTTTTTCCACCTCATGCTTCCTCAACTATGAAGGCTTCCTAACTGTAAATTCTGACCTATGGTGAGAGTCCTTCCTAGGCAAGGAAGTATGTAGGTTTTGACACCAGGATTATGTATATCCATCCATGCCTCTCTGGGCTTGCTTTCTACCTACATTCTAAATGCAAAACAGTATTAGGCAACCAATTTCAAAATAGGTGACATGTTATTTTATGTTAAGCTTCACACTGTCTCAAAAGATCTGGGGTGAATTTCATATGTCACTGAACATCCAGAAGCATCATTTATAACTATAAATCTTTGTTACCTAAACTGACAGAAAGTAAGGTAGGATGAAGTCTGGCACTTTGTTCCATTCTAGTCACAGGGACTATGAAGAAATCTTAAAACTATTGAGTGAATGTCAGAAAAACATACATGATGCACTATTTTTCACCTACATTATATTTTTAAAAGGAAAAAAATAGGAGTATAATTTTTTTCCTGGCAATATCGAAAGTGTAATTGCCATCAGCTCTGCAGAACAATAGTTGTGAGGCTTCATGTAGAAGACTTAAAGTATGTTACAGGACTGGGTAAATCTGAACACAAATAGCACTAATCCTCTGCTAGGATTTTAACTGGCTATCTCACTTTTTTCACCTTATTTTGTAGTGGTGGTGAAGTCCCTTTAAACAGAGGTTATATACTCATAATAGTCCTGTTCACGTGTTCAATAGATTATGGTTAAAAATGCTAAGATAGTTACAAAGAATTCTCTAAAAAGCGCTGTAAACAGTGCTGCTATGAACATGCAGGTACAAACATCTTTAAAGATTAAGGTTTTCAGGTTTTTTGGGTAGATGCCCAGTAGAGGGATGGTTGGGTCATATGGTAATTCCATTCGTAATTTTTTGAGGAATCTCCATACAGCCTTCCATAGTGGTTGTACCAGTTTACATTCCCACCAGCAGTGTATGAGGGTTCCTTTTTGTCCACAGCCTCTCCAGCACTTG
>PVKE010008233.1:0-26835 GCA_004027555.1 Craseonycteris thonglongyai | reverse complement strand
TAGTTTGGTGGTTACCTGGAGAGGAGGGAGAAGGGGGGAGGGAGAGTTATGGGGGGAGGTGGGAGTGAGCACCAGATATATGGTGATGGAAGGAGAGCTGATTCTGGGTGGTGGGCCCATAATGTGATGCATGGGTGATGTGATGTGGACTTGTACATCGGGAAACTATCTAATTGTTACCAACCAATGTCACCCCATTAAATTTAACAATCAATCAATCAATCAATCAAATCAAATAAAACTAAAAAGCTCTGTAGGACAAATTATTTTCCTGGGCACTGTTCATGGAATCATCCTCCCTCTTAGATGAAGCTGGGGTGAGACATTTTCCTCTGGCCCTTCTTAAACTTTCCACTTTTCTGCTTTTCATTTTAATATACTGGATATCAGTAAAACTTGAGACAGGAAGACCTTCTTCATTAACGACCCACATGACTAGTATATTTCAAAGGAAGAAGATGCTACAGAGAAACAGCAGAAAGTGAAACAGGGAGATGCTGAAGTCAACATCCTCCCTTCAGGTTATGAATACTTGAACAAAACAACAAACAAAATGGGCACATCAAAATCATGTACAGTAGGAATTAACTGTAGAACATAAAACTTTCTTTTTCACTCGTTAATTCAGTAAGTGTTCTTTAAAAATCAAGTTTGGGTGAGATATTGTACCAGATATTATTAATAAAAGGAACACAAAAGAAATAAAAATGTTTTGATCTATGTTCCTTAGAAGCTTACAATCTATTTAGAGACAAGTCCCTTGTGAAATAGCTAATTATAATGGAAGGCAAACCAAGATTGAGTCCCAACAGAAAATAGAGAAAATAAGTGGGCAGACTGTCTGCAAGGACTAATATAAATGTCAGCAGTCCACAAAGATCTTATGCAAAAGGAAAAAATGTAAATTTTACCCGAGTTCAATAAACCACTGATTTATATCCCTCTTCATATTTGTGTAGACACATACACACACACACACACACACACACACCCCACCACCACCACCACCACCACCCCCAAGAAAACATTTACAGACATAAATCAGACATAAATCAAAGGATGCACAATAGAAGAACTCTGAAGCAAAGAGCTCAGAGACAGCTACAGTTCAGTTAGGAAGGACACATTAACGATTGACAAGAGAGCCCAGAGCAAAAGTAGTAACAAATAATGTGTCTCAACAGCAATTATCCAGCTTATTGCAACTGCATAGTTTAACTTATACCTTTTTCAGTTCAGCATCAGGAGAAAAATCCCATGAAAACAAGAAATGTACAATGGAATTATTCTGAAGTAGGTGGCAAAACATGTTCAAACTTTTGGGAATATTCAATTTCGTGTTTAGCAACAAAAACAAATTATCATGAAAGACAGTTGCTTGTCAGCTACTTCGAGAAATTCTTCACCATAATTCTTCATAAGACTTTGCTCCCCAGTGTAGTCCCTACTTTGAAACGTGGTCAAATTTCAGGCATTAAGTCAGATATTTAGCAAGGGCCAAGAACAAATTTCAGAGACAACAGAGATGGCGAGAACTCCAACAGCCTCAGAGCCTGACACTAATTTACTGAGATGCATCAGGAACTCCTGGGAACAAAGTGTTTGCTAATTAGGCCACCATGAACAGATTTCCAAACCTTGACAAAGTTTTTCAGTCTGATGGAGAACTTTGATTTATGGGCTGTCCAGGTGAAACCTGAACAGATGGTACTTTCTAATAATAACTGACACATGAGTTTGTTTAGGATTTCAGTCTCTGGAAAATGCACGGCTCCATAGAGGAAAACAAAGAGAAATGATTTCAGAGTCATCTACCTTGTCTTTGTCTTCAACGACATCTGCCAAGACATCATCTGGATCCAGGATCCCTCCATCTGTGTATTCTAAGTGATGAATTTTCACCCAGTAGCCAGGCCCCTGTAAGAGAACCACCAAAAAGTTTCATAACTCTTACCTTTCAGAAAGGTAAAATACATTTTAATTGGAAAAGAAAGCAATTGGCACATTAAAAATACGCTTGGGGGATGCCAGGATAGCTCAAAGGTTGAGTGCTTGCCTTGCAACCGCAAGGTACGGGGATTGAATCCCAGCCCTATTCCATGCAAACACACATGCTGAACTGCAGCACATCTGATAGCCACCAGGATGGTGGTGAAGGTTTCGCCTTCCATGAGGGAGGCCCCCAGTTCAGTTCCACCTTGCGCGTGCCCACATCCATCTGTGTGGAATGAAACTATGCCAGAATACTAATGATGTACAATTGTGGAGACTGCTCTCGGCCATCCCGCTCCTTCTCTCTGTCTCTCTCACCTTCTCTACAATAAAATAAATCTTAAAAAAAAATAAACTCGAATGATAATAAAATTTGTAAATACCAAAAACAAATGTCATCTATTTATCTGAATAAATATTTGCCATATTTATCCTGTTTAACATATATCAGTAAAACAAAGAGTACATATTTCATCAATTTTCCTGGAAGATAAATTGCAACGCAAAAATAAATTGCTCAGCTATATGAAATGCATAACCAAGGAACTTTAAAATATAATTTAGGTAATTCCAAGAATACTTTGGAAAAGAAAAGTCTTCTTGAGGGTACTTCCTGAAACTTGGGATTGGAAGTTAAAACAGATATCACAAATCTGTAGGAAAAACACAAAATCAAGAGGCAGAAATTTGTGATGGGAACAGCTATCACTTCAGAACACGTGAATGAAGTGGGATGACCATTGATATTGCCATTTAAATTCACCACATTATGTGTGCACCCTCAATTCTTAACAGTTGCAGCGGTCGCTGCAGCCAGAGCTCCTAGCATGACAGCAACTCAGACTTGAACAGGGTGTTCATTCAGTTGGGATACTGATTTAAGAGATTTCCCAGTACTGCTTCTTAAAAACTGCTGAGGAGTATAAAGCTTAAGGAAAAGAATTATTTTCCCAATTTGATACATGGCTAGATAAACTACCACTACAGCTTAGAATTAAATGATGTAGCTCAGTTATTTCTATACTGCCTATTTTCAGCAAAGATATGAAAGTGAATCATTATAACAATGAAACAAGAACATGAACTAGTGAATGAAGAAGAACATTAGTAAAGCTTTTACCAGAATACTTAAGGTATAATCAACTTGGTTTTCTGTGATTCTTAAAAAGCCACTCACATGGAGAAACTTTTGAGCTCTGAGTCACTGTTTCCAATAAAAGAATAGATACCAGTTTGTGAGAAGAGATGCAAATTCTGGGATTAAAGCTCTAAGCCTTTATTACATGAATCTTTACAAAGTATTAAGAACTAACATAACCCACAGAATTCAAGTGTAATTTAACAAAAATTAATAGAAAGTGTCATACAGCTTCTTCTTTAAATGCCTCATACCATTAAATAATTCTTTTGAAGTATCTGTTCAAAAAGCTACTGAAATGTGACCCAAGTACATAGCTCTTCAGTAATTTTGCTTGATAAAATAATAGGCTTTAAAAAAATTCAAAGGAATTCTCCATTGCTAGGCTTTCAACATTTCAAAATTAAGTTTTCTACAGAGTATCTGAAGAGCTATCCCAAGAAAAATGAAAGAATTTCTTTTTGCTTCCAATACTAGGCTTATAGGTGGAAACACTAATGATTCATTAAGAAATTTTGCCTGATTTTACAGCCCAGATAGTGATCACAAAGACATGAGCAGTGATTATACAACCAGGTAAGAAAAGTACGAGACACTCATCCATCAGAGTCTTTAATCAGAGATCTTTGCCAACTTGAAGTATTTTTGCTATAAAAGGTACCGGTAAGCTAAGTACAATAGAGTAGTTTTTAAATAGGGAGACTATCAGGGTAGACAAAACACTATGTAATAGCCACTACACTATACAGTAAAGAGAGCAAGAAAGGACTCTCCCTCAGGAATCTTTGGGGATTGATTCTTTTTGCCATGGCCATGCCATGAGCAACATCTCCAAATCTACCAGGACTTCTGCCTGATATCTATAGAGTAGCACATTTTCCTTGTAAAACTAGCCTTCTTATAAAAGCACTTCAATTTAATTTCTACTAACTTCCACTGAGCTGGTTTTTTATTAAACATGTTTATTTTTTAATAATGTATTCTAAAGAATTTGGCTTTTTTTTAATATTCAATTACTTAAAAGCAACCATGTGTTAAGTTGTCTGCTTTTTTCTCATGTTCAATGTGTCAAAGCAAATTTTATCAACTAAGATTGAGGTAAACGATTACTCCAACTGCAGGACAAGTTAAAGTACACCTCTCTTCCTGCCTACAGGCAGGGACAGAGTGAAGAAGTCCATATTGATTTAACTTAGTGAAACTTGGGGATAGGATCTGATCAGGGGCAAAGAGAACAGCAGACAAGTGGCAGCAAGACTGGGTTGTTCTCTCAGATAGCATTCCTCCATCACACACACTTATGGGATCTAAGATGTTCTAGAAAATAAGGCAGAAGAGTGGAAACTAAGACATTTATCTCCAATTTTGATACAAAGGAGTACAGAACTCAAGTTTTACAGAACTAAATCAAGAAATAAAAAAAGCAATTTGATACATTTTAGAATCATATTCAGTTAAAAAAATATTTTTAAGTGAAATATGTGGTGCCAGAATAAAAATAAAAAATAAATGTTTGTCATTTTAACTCTCCCCATTCCACATTGACACTGCATTTTACACACTTCAAAGAAGGAAAGAGTAGGCCACTGATGAGCACACAGCATCCAATTCTAAACAAAAATAGACAAGCTGTATGAAAACAGTCTCCGTTAATATTCTACACATCCAAGAAAGGTAAATCACCCCATGCAGCACTAACTGTGATTTTTGTCCCCATAGTATTTGGCCAGGGTGCTATAGATCATTTTAAGAATATACATACAATATCAGCAGCTGACAGCCATCATAAGACCATAAATTCACTCTGACTCCTTTATGCATGTAAAAATTCCAACCATTACCTTGCAGTCAACATTTTGCATTTCATTTGCTTGCTTTTATTACCGTCAGAAATAAAACTGATCAAACATGAAAAGATGTTCACATACATGTCACAGTTCACACAATTAATCAGTTGGAAAAATTTACTGCATTTTTCACGATCGTGACATTTAATCTACCTTTATATTGCACAAATATCTCTAATACATATAACTTTTATATAATTTTGAAAATGTCTCTAGTATGTGTGCTATGCAATAAATCTTATTACTGCACTCCTAGGATCATTAAAGTATTGAAATACAACATAATATACATTATGTTTCCTTCACTTTTGATAGTATATATTATCTGTTTGTTTTTTTTAATAATGCTCCATTAACTTAAACCTTACTGGAATTTTAAAACTAAATACTGTCTACAAGGATAAACTGGAATAGAAAATAAAACTATATGCATTATAAGAACACAATTACAGGGCACTTTGATGATCAATGTAAAAACTGTTCCAAACAGGCACTGATATTAATAGCTACAAATATTTGTCACTGTGGGTAGATGACATAAAATTTGCATCACTATCTTAGAAAGTTTATATTAGCCAAAGCTTTGTAAAACAATAATTTTCCATCAGCAATACCTAGACTAGTAAGTAGACTGGCAAGACAGATACTACAATGCTGTGACCCCCAAGCACTGAGATTATGTCAAAGATAAAAAAGAATAAAATCAATCAATCAATCAATCATAGAGGTTTCTAAATAAAATGCCTCTGGTCCAAAAAGAGAAAAAATACCCAGAAATGGTGACAAGGTCCCAAAGGCAGGAGAGTGCTATAAAAGAAAAAGCCAACAGCTAGAGAAAAACTGTATTATCAGTAGTGGAAATTACAGTGCTCACTATTGCAAATGGTTTTTGTGGCTTACTGCTTTCATAAGAATAATCTTACCCAACAAAAAACAAGAACAGGGGAAGCCGGGATGACCCATAGGGTTGAGCACTTGTCTTGCAGCCCTGGGGTCAGAGGATCAAATCTTGGCCCTGGCCCGTGTGGATCCATATGCTGAACTGGGGTGTGACCACAATTTGGTTCTCACTGGGGCAAGCTTCCCATGTGGGAGGCTCCAGGTTCAGCCCCCAGCTCACAGGGTGTGCTTCCCATGCAGGAGGACCCCAGCCCAGTTCCCACCCTGTGTGGCCCCCAGCCCTCCTGTGTGAAATGAAACTATGTCGAAAACTGATGACGTACAACTATGGAGACTGCTCTGCCCCATCCTGCCTTCTCTCTGTCTGTCATACACAACAACAACAATGAAACAATAAAATAAATAAAAAGGAAAAAACAGCAACAATTGTAAAATGAAAGTTAGTGGAAAATTAGAATTTTCCTTATAGAATTTAATTTTGTGAATTTGGTGGAATGTATCCATAAAATGAGATTTCACCATTTTCATTATCTTCATCATAATCATATAGTGGAAAATGGGTTTTAATACTTACTATAAGCCAAGGGCTATAGGCTCTGTGTGTTTTATATGTTTAACTCCTTTATCCCCAAGCAGGCTCATAAAGTGGCTATTAATCCTTTTACAGAAGAGGAAAGCAAGGCATGGGTAGGTGAATGAACTTAACTAAAATCAGATGGTCAATAAACAGCAGAGCCAAGGAACATTTTTTTAACAGGAAAAAACAAAATATTTTAGATAAAAAACTTAAAAGAACCATTATCTAAGAATAAGGTGGGGAATCAGATCCATTTCCATTCCTACTTAAGTATATGGATCCAGAAAAATATCACCATTACTCTGGGCCTCAGTAGCTTCATCATTAGTAAACCTGGGCAACCTTATCCAAACCATGGCCAGCAGGCTGCAGGTGACCTAGGACAGCTTTGAATGTAGCCCAACACAAATTCATAAGCTTTCTTAAAATGTAAGATATTTTGACAATATTTTTTAGCTCATCAACTATCACCAGTGTTAGTGCATTTTAGTGTGGTCCAAGACAATTCTTCCAATGTGACCCAGCCAAACCAGAAAGTTGGATCCCCCCTGCTCTATGGCCTTCTGCACAATGTACCACACAGACGTCCAAGTGTAGAGGACACACAAGGGCGATAATAGAAGGCTCCAAAGTCTTTGCATAAGTGTGTCCAGTGTTTCACAAGTGAGAGACACTTTCAAACATATTTCCTCATAATCATGAAATTAAAAATTTGGGAAGCAATAAAAGAAAGATCTTTCTGCTAAGGGTAAAAAGGTACATGGGGTATTAGAAGGTGGATAGAAAATTATGAAGTTTTATATGCATGCACATTTTTAACTACTTCTATCATAATCCCCTGGGCTTATTCTCCCCTCTATCCAAGACTAGAGGAAAATTAGATGCCCCAAAATGCACCCAGGAAAAACAGTAATTAAAGAAGGTCTGGAAACTGTGTGGCAGGTAGAGTAAAGCAGGCTCCAAATTACCAAGCACAGACAATGCAGGGAAAAACAAGAGTTCAAGAAATTGATGCCCAAGCAAAGCCTAGCAGAGCAGCACTGACACCTGAAAGGAAAGGATTATGCCAGAAAAGGCACTAATGAATACGCAGCTTATTATGAGATGGCCCTAGTGGACTTCAGAATATGACCTCCACCTCCTTGAAATAGATCAGTCATGTACAAACCTGGGAAACGATAGAAAAAACATGAGCTGATGCCACTTTAATCAAATGATTCCAAAGAATTCAGGAGAACTAAACTGGGACCAAAAGCATTTATGCTGGGTTAAAAGTAATACCTGGCAAATTCAACAACAAAATTATTATTCTCAATGTATATATAAAATAAAGGTTAATAAGTGCATCTGTAAATTTACTTTCAGCTTATAAAAAAATCTATCCTATTAATATAGACTTGATATAGTCACACTAACATCAAATAAAGGAGACTTTAAGAAACATTACTAAAGGTAAAGAGGGACATTCCATGATGATAAAAGGATCCAACAGAAAAAAATATATATGTACTGGAGGGTATAACATATATATATATACACACACACACACATATACACACACGCATATGTATGTGTATATATGTATATATATATGTGTGTGTGTGTATATATACACATATATATGTGTGTGTGTGTATATACACACACATATATATATATATATATATATATATATATATATATATATATAGCCAAAATAAACATTTAAAAAATATCCACAATCACAATGTGAAACTTTTGATAGAAAAATAGAAAACCAAAAAAGGCCAATAAGATATAAATTATCTTAACACAATTAACAGAGTAACTTAAATTATTTATTTAAGTTATAAGAGTACTGTTACATACAAAACAGTGCTCTCAAAAAGATGAAAATACATTCTCTACACCTACACTTGCAATATATTTCCAAATTACAGGAGTCTAGAATCATTCAGAATATGTTCTCTAGTAACAATGGAATCAATTCAAAAAAACAAACAAACAGAAAGATATCTAGAAAACACCAGGCTTTAGGAAATTAGAAAATATCAATAATCCACAGATGAAAACTAATGGAAATTAGAAAATAATATTTACCTTAAAATAATTAAAATTACAAAAAATTGTGTGATACAGTGAAAGCAATGGTTAATGGGACATTTATGGACCTTATGCATATATTAGCAAAAAACAGCTAAAATCAAGAAGCCAGAAAAAGAATAGCTAATCAAACACAGACATTTGGGAAAAAAATAGAGAACAAAATTCAATTAAATAAACTAATATAAATCAAACTTAGTTTTATAAAAGGCTTGATAAAGTTGATCAATACCAAGTAAGACTTACCAAGAAAATAAATTTTCAGTATCAAGAAAATTGGCAAGCAATACCATCATAGAGCTTACAAATATTAAAAAGAAGATATTATAAAAATTTTAGAGCTATGAATTTGATAATTTATATAAAATGAACAAATTCTTTGAAAAATACAACTTACCAAAACAATAAAAATATAAACTATAAATAGTACTAAAACAACAATTAAAGAAATTTAATCTATTATATAAAAACCTGCCCATAATAAAAATACTAGGCTCAGATTATTTCAGTTAAAATCTTCCTAGTGCTTAAGGAAAAAATAGTGTTGATCTTATACAAATACTTCTAGAAAAATAAATGAAAAGAAAAATTTCCCCACTTCTTTTAAGGACAGCACAATGTTGAGAAACACCTTACATGGACATACAAGAAAAGAAAATTATAAAAATTTGCATATGGATATGTTTGTAAAAATTTTACATAAAACATTTGTAAATCAAATTTAGTGATGTATATAAACAATAATACATCATGACCAAGTGGGATTTATTCTAGTAATGCAAGAGTGGTTTAAAATTCAAAAGTCAACCAAGGCTATTCACCAAATATGGTGTGGGGAAGATAAATAGATTATCATCACAGCAGATGTAACACAAGCACATGAGAATATTCACCACCAATTCACAATAAAAAGTGTTGGGAGAGGGCACCAGATATATAGTCGTGAAGGGAGAACTGACTCTGGGTAGTGAGCACGTAATGCAATGCATAGACAATGTAATATAGATTTGTACACCTTGAAACTTCATAATCATTCCCAAACAATGTCACCCCAATAAATTTAACAATAAAAAAAAGAAAAAGAAAAAAGTACTTTAGCAAACAAAGCAAACCAGTAACAAATAAAATAATAAAATTAAAAAAAAATAACACTTCTAACACCACCAAAAAAATCTAATATTTAAGAAGCCTAATAAAATGTGTAAACTTTCTTAAACTTACAAAATAATAGGGTGTGAGGATGTGGAGCAGCCAGAACTCTTAGACACTGATGGTGGGAGTATAAATTTGTACAACAGTTTTGGAAAACTGGCAGTTATCTGAACATAAATATCACATACAGCTGAACATCACACATAGCTCAGCAATTTAACTCCTGGGTATATATCCAACAGAAACGAGTTATAGAATTACCAAAAAGATTGTACTATTAATTGAACATTCATAGAAGGATTGTTCCTAATACCTAAAAATCTGAAAGTGACTCAAATATTCATCACCAGTAGAATGGATAAATATCACATCGTTGCAATGGAATACTAATATCAATGAGAATGAATAAACTACAACTTTATACAGTAATATGGGTGAATCTCACAGCATAACATTGATTAAAAAGAGAAACACAAAAAAGTATATACTGCATGTGATCCCATGTAAATAAGCTCAGAAGCAGGCAGAATTAATTCGTAATGTTAGAAGTCAGGACACCCTTCAGAGGGGAAGGACAGTGAATAAAAAAGGACACAAAAGCTTCTGGATTAAGGTTCTATTTCTTGATGTGTGTGCTGGCTACACTTACATTTGTGTAATTTTCTGCATGTGTTTTATACTTAAAAGGTGTTTCAATAAAAATAAATGTTCGCTTCAAAAAATGTGACCTTTTTTTCAAACTGAAATGGGTAATGGTTCCCTTCACACATGACATCTCTACAGATAAACAAAGACCAATAAGAAGCTGTTTAGAACAAATAAACTTAGAAGTATAAGAGCCGTCTTAAAACAAAAGAAAAACTATGTACAAGCCCCAAAAGGTGAAGAGGCCAGATTATCCTACCAACAGAACATGTAGGTCACTGACCACCAGTTACTCACAACCCCTGAGACCACAGCAGTGGTTTAGTGGATCACTGGCTTAAATGAGTCAAGTGTGACAAGCCTGCTAAATATGTTATCGCCATCTTAGGCTATGATAATAGAAGTGCTGAGTCCAGAACAGAGCGTGTAATAAGCTCCTTCCATGCTAACGTGATCGCACCACATTTAGGGCACTTTTTTCAAAATTTAAGAGATGATTATTAACAAACTGGAGAGCACCCATATGGGAGACAGAAATGGGTCAGCTCACTCATCATAAGATGTAATTTATGTTTGTTTAAGTTGGAGAACACCAAAGGAAATGTTTTGCTATTTCAAACATAGAACCACAATTTACAGGGCACTGAGCTCTTAAAAGTTACCTGGTAAGGCAAAGTTTTCTTACTGTTAAAATACCCTGGAAATCTCTTAGGGAGACACCATACTGGAGACGAATATATCTCCTTTCAATAAGTCCAACACTATTTGTTCTTCATCCAGGACTGGAGCATATTATTGTCTTTTCAGTTAAGTCCCAGATAAAGTGGCTGGATTTGTGAGGAACCATATTCTGTGAAAACCGCTTATCTTAGACCCTTAGAATCACACTCTGGATAGAGACAGACTCACACTACTGTAAGGCCATGGGATTTGAGACAAGAAAGATAGTGGCAAAATCTCTCATTTCACGCTTCCCCTGGAATAAATGTCCATTGTTAATACAAGTTAAATTAGCTACACTGTTCAAATTCCCCCCTCTTTTTCTTTGGATGAGCTTTTGTAGGTAAAATTGTGAATTTTAAGTGACCATATAGAGTCCTATCAAATTAAAAGGTTGCCACGCACAAGAAAGATTTGGCTTGTTCTCCAGAAAAGGTACATACACATTAGAGAGGTAGACTGAAGCTCAGTATAAGAAAGATCTTTTAAAAAGAGTAGAGTTGGTTATATGATGAAAAAATGAATTCTCCATTCCTGTAAGGAGTCAAAACAAAAGCTTCATTGCCATGGATAGGATAAGGAGAAGTGCTAATTGTATGTTTCTAAAGACTCCTTCCAAGTCTCAAACCTATAGCATCCAGAAACTTCAGACGCTCCTTAGGGCTTTGAGCCTACTGTCAGAAAGGCTTCACTTGAGATCAGCATGTGAAGCAAAATAAGCCAGACAGAAAAAGCTAAGAATTATGACTTCACCCATATGTGGAATATAAAACTGAGAGGAACAAAAGAACAAAACCTCATGGACACAGTCAATAGTAGTGGTTACCTGAGGGTCAGGGGGGAGGGGTTGAGAGAGTAGGAATGGGGCATCAAATATATGGTGATGGAAAGAGAACTGACTCTGGGTGGTGAGCACATATGGTAACACATAGAATTTTACAGCTGGAACCTATGTAATTTTTACTAATCAATGTCACCCCAATAAGTTTTTTTTTTAAGATTTATTTTATTGTTTTTGACAGAGACAGGGAGAGATAGAGGCAGAGAGAGATAGAGAGTAGGGGGAGGGCCCAGAGCAGTCTCCATAGTTGTACATCATTAGTTTTCGACATGGTTTTGTTCCACACAGGTGGGTGGGGGCCACACAGGGTGGGAACTGGGCTGGGGGCCTTCTGCATGGGAAGCACACCCCCTTGAGCCAGGGGCTGAAACTGGGGGGGTACAGGGCAAGAATTGAACTGAGAGCCTCCTGCATTGGAAGCATACTGTAGTTCAGCATATGGGTCCACACGGGCCGGAGCTGGGATTCGATCCTTGGTCCCTGGGGCTGCAAAGCGAGTGCTTAACCCACTGAGCCATCCTGGCTTCCCCACCCCTAATAAGTTTAACAATAAAAAGAGCTTCTTGAAAAAAGAAATCTCTGCTATATCAAGAATAATGTCTTCAGCAGTTCAGTGTAATCCCACAATTACTGCGCATCTCCAAGCAGAAAGTTTAGGACCAAACCACCATATTTTAAATTTCCCAATCTAGCTGTTATTATAGTGTCTTGCTGTGTAACCTAAAAATTCACTAAGCTACAAACAGTTTTAAGAAAAAGGTCTTTCATCTCTAAGGTAAAAGAAATCCTTTGGCAGAGAAAAAAACAAAACAAAACAAAAAACTGAGAATTTTATACACATTATTTATAAGTAGGCTAATTTCTCACTCTTATAAAACAGCTCTTCTCCACCTCCTCCCCCCTCACTCAAACATCTGGGGTTTTCAAGCCTTGACTAATAAACTCATAAATTCAAAAACTTGTAGGAATTCACTGGTTCACATACCATCTAGACAAGCACTCCTGTTTTATAGTGGGGAAACCAGAATACACAAAGATTAGACTACAAGAAAGGCATCTGTTGGCTTGTGATATATACAATGGTTATCCTGAAAAAATTCTGCTATTGTTAATATAATGAGAATGATTACATGACTAGATACTTTCCAGACAGCCCTCATAATCCTAAACAAAAGTAGTCGCAATGCAAAAACACCAAAAATTTCAGAAAAAAACTTTCAACTTTATCTCATAATCCAAGTTTTGATATTACTTACTCTCCTTTTCAAGCAGAAAGTAATATATTTAAGCATCAAAGCATACACTTCATTTCCTAGTTTTTATATAATTAAATATTAAAAAGAATGTTAATCACCCCATGTCATTTTTCATTCAGCTTTGTGAAGTAACCATAATCTGAGCAGTTTTCTTTATATAAAAGACTTCAAAGTCTCATTTTCATCTTGGGAGTAACCTAAACTTATTTGAGAAAAAAAGGTCCGGATATCTAGATAGAGTGGGTTTGTCTTTTTTTAATAAAGGACAAATTTTACTTACTTTCAAACTTATTGCCTATATCATCACAGCAAACAACTCTTCACAAGGTTATGAAAATTCCCTTTTCCTATGGATGTAAGAATGAGTTAAATGCAGAAAGGTATAAGCTTTACATAAATCTTCAGGATTAAATATATTGTAATCTTAAAACTAAAGCTGGGGAAGCCGGGATGGCTCAAGGAAGCAGGTTGAATGCTTCCTTGCAGCCCTGGGGTCCAAGGTTCCCAGCCCTGGCCAGTGCAGACCCACAGGCTGAGCTGCGATGTGCCCCCAGTTCAGTTGTCACGGGCGAGTTTCCCATGTGGGAGGCCCACAATTCGGCTCCAGCCCAGAGCATGCTTCCCATGTACGATGCCCCCAGCTCATGGCGGGCAAGCCTCCCATGTGGGAGGCCCCTGACCCAGTTCCTACACTGAGCAGCCCCGTGCCCACCTGTGGAACAAAATTATATCGAAAAAATTACAGTAATCTATAACTATGGAGACTGCTCTGTGCTCTCCCTCTTCTCTCTCTCTCTGTCAAAAACAATAAAAATAAATCTTAAAAAAAAAAAAGCTGTATCAGAAAAGGCAAATGTTAAATATTAAAATTAAGGAAAACGGCACACGTATTTAACTGATATATATACATATTTCAAAGGGTGCCCAATATGAAAGACCTTTAAAACATTAAACCATTCCTAATTTAATAACACTGAACTACAATGTTTCAAATTAATTTTAAAGGAAACAGTTGATTTTTTTTTAATCCTGTTTTCCATTAATTGTTTTCAATGAAATGTTATAGTCAAAAGACCTGATGCCAATGTCTTAGAAGCTTGGTGGTCCAAGGGAATGCAAAGCCGATAGCCAAAGAATGGAAGCTGCCATAATGCCCAAGAGAAGAACACGCAAGAATATTAAAAATAACTTATTCATTATAGAACCCTAAAAAGTATTTTACAACAAAATGAATTTTAATTAGAATTTGAGTTCGCAAATTCATACGTCTCAAGTTTTACTGAATGCAGCCAATTAAATCCAAACTTTCTTGCTGTGGGCGACGTGTGGCCCAGGGTGACTTGAATGTGGCCCAACAGAAATTTGAAAACTTTCTTAAAACATTGAGATTATTTTGCCTTTGTTTTTGTTTTTAGCTTATCAGCTATTGTTAGTGTTAGTATATTTTATATGTGGCCGAGGAGAATTCTTCTTCCAATGTGGCCCAGGGAAGCCAAAAGGTTGGACACCCCTATTCCAGAGGTTTTCCACATTCTTTCACTCAAGGCTTCCATCCATCTTTAAAGTTAGGAATGGCCATTCTATTCTGATCTCTTCTGCTTTCTTCTTCCACATATAAATAAGCTTAGGCTTCACAGTGAACCAACCGAAATAATGCAGAATAATTTCCCTATTTAAAGTTAACTGATAAGCAATTTTACTTCTATATGCTACCTCAATTCTAATTTGTCATGTATCATATACAGAGCTTCTGGGGACTAGAAGTAGGCATCTTTGGGGGACCATTATTTTGCCTAACATAAAGGTAAAGCATAGTATATTGTCTTTTGTGTGTGTGTCATAACAGCTGGAAATAATTATACCAAATCAAATAAATATGAAAACCAATACATTAAATTTAAAGACCCATCTCAGAGACATGTTTTGAAAAAAAGGTGTTATATATTAGGCTAATGAAGGAATGTCAGAAATTTTCAGTGTTAATTTGAAAGCTCAGCCTTTATGAAATGTTGGGTCGCATTCAACTTTTGGCCTGATATTTCGTAGAATTTTACCAAAGAAGAGCAGTCCAATAAACAACAAAAATATGAAATAGACACAGAAATTGTAGGAATGAAATAAAATTTAAAATAATTGAATAATAATGCAAAATAAGTCAAAAAGTCATTAAAGTGCAGAGGTCCGAATCAATCAGAACAGATGCCAGCCAATACGGCAAATCAGATGTCACTAGGTGACTACACCAGTCCACCCATTTGACTTTAACAGCAACATTTACCAAAGGAAAAGTACTTCCAACTAAATTTCCTCTATTCTGATTACTCGGTCCTTTCAGATTGAAGAAATTACTAGATTGCATCCAATGTGAGTAACATTCCCAAGACCTGGAAGAAGGCTTTTTTTTCTTTCTTTTTTAAATTTACACTTCTCCTTCCAATAAACATTTATCATTGTCACCTCTTGCTTTCTTTTTCCTATACAAGAATAGCCAAAGTTTTGACTCTCTTGATACAGCATAAAGCACAGGAATATAAAGATTCTACCACAAAAGCAAAGCCTTTTCACCATTTGTTAGTACCCATGGATGACAGGAACTAATACCACACCTCAAAAGAAAAAAAAAAACAACACTAAAATTCAAGACTATAGGGTCTTCCAGGATAGCTCAGCAGGTTGAACACTTGCCTTGCAATCTCGAGGTCATGGGATTGAATCCCAGCCCCATCCCATGCAAACCCATATAACTGAACTATATATAGCACAACTTGTAACAGCCCGATGGTGGTGAAGGTTCTCGCCTCCCATGTGGAAAGCCCAAGTTCAGTTCAAGTCTCGTATGGCCCCAAATCCACCTTTGTGGAATGAAACTGTCACAACTAATGACATACAGCTATGGAGCATGCTCTGGGTCCTTCCCCTTCTCTCTCTCTCACCTTCCCTCAAACACAATTAGTCTTAAAAAAAAAAAATTATATGTGTGTGTGTGTGTGTGTATTTATATGAAAGTTCATTTTAAAATCTGTAACAAAGATGAAAACAGAGGAAGTAACAGAAAAGTGGAAAAAGCGAACTTAGTTTCTACATGTATTGAATTTGAGATGCCTCCAGGTGATCCAGGTTAAGATGTCTAATAAGCAGATTAAAAATGGGAATAGAGCTCAGAAAAAAAGATATATGAATTTGTAAGTCAAATATACAGAGGTAATACTTGGAGTCAAGTAAAATATAAAATACCTGGAGATTTAGAGTAATATTTTATGGGAGGCATCAAAAGCAGTGCTTAAAGGGTAATTTACAGCATTGAGTGCATATATTAGAAAACAAAAAAAAGATCTAAAAAATCAATCATCTAAGATTTCATTTTTGGAAACTAAAAGAAAAATTAAATCCAAAGCAAGCAGAAAAAAAAAAAATTAGAGTGAAAATCAATTAAATTGATGAGAAATCAATAAACAAAAATCAATAAAAGCAAGCTGGTTCTTTAAAACGATCAATAAAATCAAATAAGCCTCTAGATATGCTAAGAAAGAAGAAGAGAAGACTCAAATTACTAATATCAGAAATGAAAGGATATCACTATTGTTTCTAAAATCATTAACAAAATAATAAAGGGATACCATGAGCAACACTATGCCTACAAATTTGATAACCAAGATAAAATGGACCAATTCCTTGAAAGACACAATCTGCCAAAACTCATGATGCAAGAAAAGACTATATGAATACGCCTATAATTATTAAATAAGTTGATTTAATAATTATTAAATAAGTTGATTTAATAATTAATAACCTTCTCAAAGAGAAAGCTCTAGAACCATATGGATTCCCTGGTTAATTCTACCAAACATTTAAGAAAGAAATCCTCTAAATTCTCTAAAATCTCTGTCAGGGGACTAAAGTACAGAGAATACCCCCTAGCTTATTCCATGAGGCCAGCATAACCCTAATACTAAAGTCAGACAAAGATAATGAAAGAAAACTACAGGCCAACCTCTCTCGTGAACATACAGGTAACAATCTACAACAAAATATTAGCAAACTGAATCCAACAATGTATTATAAGAATAGTACACTATAACTATAAGGGTGATGATGTACTTTTCAAGATTTAATACTTTAGTTTATTCTTTTTCCTCCTACCTGATTCAATGTTCTCCTGAGGTTATATCCATATCTTGTTAATCTGGTTAATCACCAGAACACTGATTTGAAAGAAACTGATTCAACCCTTAGATATCTGGGTGCCAACAACTAGGCTGCAGATGACATATGAAGCACCTCTACAACTAGGTCTGAGATCTTATCTTGGAACAAACTGGACCACAGGAGGCATTTTTCTAGATGTCAGCAACCAGGAATCACCTAACGTCCCCTTCCCTTTGTTCTGCCTCTTCCTACATACCTAGAAAACCTTCTGGCCAATCTAGGAACAAGAAAGGTGGACTTTGAGACAATAATATGCCATCTACTCGGAATGTCAGAATTTTAAACTTACTTTTCTTTCCACCAACCCTTGCCTCTCAAGCATTAGCTTATGAGCAACAAGCAGCTAAACCTGAGTTCAGTAACATAACCACCAAGTAAGACTCATCCTAGGTACACAAAGCTGGTTTAGTGATTATTGAATGTTAATTATAATCCATTTTACCAATGGGTTAAAAACAAAGAAACATCATATGATCATAGCAACAAATGCAGAAAAAGCACTGACAGAATCCAACACCAATTTTTGATAGAAACTTTTAAGATATTAGGATTAGAGGGGATCTACCTCGACTTCATAAAAAGTATCTACCAAAAATCTACAAGTAACATCATACTTAATGGTGAGAAACTTGAAGCTTTCCCACTAAGATTAAAAAGTGTTATCTTCCTATGGACACACTCAATAGCTTGGTGACTGCCTGAGGGAAGGGGAGGAGGGGGGAAGGGGAGTGGGAGGGGAGGCGGGAGAGGACACCAGCATTATGGACACACTCATGGTTTGGTGGTTACCTGGAGAGGGGGGAGGAGGGGGGAGGGAGAGTTGTGGGGGGAGGTGGGAGTGGGCACCGGATATATGGTGATGAAAGGGGAGCTGATTCTGGGTGGTGGGCACATAATGAGATGCATGGGTGATGTGACGTGGACTTGTACATATGGAAACTATCTAATTGTTACCAATCAATGTCACCCCATTAAATTTAACAATAAAAAAATTTTAAAACAATGTTCTCTTGGGAAAGTTGGGATGGCTCAGCGGGTTAAGCACTCACTTTGCAGCCCCGGGGACCGAGAATTGAATCCCAGCCCCAGCCCGTGCGGACCCATGTGCTGAACTGGGGAGTGCCCCCAGTTCAGTTCTCCCTGGGGTGAGACCCTGGCCCAGTTCCTGCCCTGTGCAGCCCCGCGCCCACCTGTGGAATGAAACTATGTGGAACAACTGATGATGTGCAACTATGGAAACTGTTCTGGGCACCCCTTTCTCTCTGTCTCTGTCTCTGTCTCTGTATCTCTCTCTCTCTGTCAGAAAAATGATAAAAATAAAAATCTTTAAAAAATGTTCTCTTATTACTCCTTACAATACCATGCTGGTAATTTTAGTTACCGGTAATTCAATTTTAAAAAATGGAAATAAAAGGTATACAGTTTGGGAAGGAAAAAATAAGACTGAATTTTGTTCACATATTACACAATTGTCAATTCTTTCAGATTTTATACGAACACACACACCCTCTAAAACTAATAAGTGATTACTTCAAGTTTTCAGAATATGAGGTTTATATACAAAAATTAATCATGTGCATATATACTACCAATGAATAAATGGAATTTGAAATTAAAATCACTACACTTTTTACATTAGAACTTGCCAAAATGAAAAACTTACAAATAAATCTAATAACATATGTACAAGATCTATATGAGAAAAACTACAAGCTTCTGATGAAATACATCTAAACTAGAACTAAAAAGAAACAATTCTTTTTTCGTGGATAACATGACTCAGTATTGTCAAGATATTAGTTCTTCCAAACTTGATCGACAGATTCAATGCAATCCCAACTTAAATCTCAGAAGTTATTTTGGGCATATAATTCTAAAGTTTATATGGGGAGGCAAAATACCCAGAAGAGCCAACACAACATTAAAGGAGAATAAAGTTGGAGGACTTACACTACCTGACCTCAAGATATACTATAAAAACTACACTTGTCAAGACTGAGTGATATAAGCAAAAGAACAGACAAATAGATCAATGGGACAGGACAGAGAGCCCAGAAACAGACTCACATAAATATAGTCAACTGATCTTTGGCAAAGGATCAAAGGTAATGCAATGGAGCAAAGGCAATGCAATGGAGCAAAGAGTTTTTTCAACAAATGGTGATGGAACAATGAACATCCACATACAAAAAAATTAAACCAGACACAGACATTACACCCTTCACAAAATATTAATGTAAAATGAGTCACAGATCTAAATGTGAAAGGCAAAACTATAAAACTCCTAGAAGATAACATAGGAGAAATCTTGCCTAACCATGGGTACGGTGATAACTTGTTAGCTACAATATCCACAACATAATCTATGAAATAAAATTGATAAACTGGACCTCACTAAAATTAAAAATTTCTTATTCTCTTGACCTTGCCAGAGGTCAAGTTGAGGAAGTTCCCCTCTAATCCTAATATTCTAAAAGTTTCTATCAAAAATTGGTGTTGGATTCTGTCAATGCTTTTTCTGCATTTGTTACTATGATCATATGATGTTTCTTTGTTTTTAACCTGTTGATAAGATGGATTATAATTAACATTCAGTAATCACTAAACCAGCTTTGTGTACATAGGGTAAGTCTTACCTGGTTGTTATGCTATTCTTCAATAACATAACCACCAAAAAACAGACTCATAGAAAATATTTGCAAAAGAGACATCTGATAAAGTAATTATCCAATATATACATAGAATTCTTAAAATTCAATAATAAGAGCAAAAACCAGATTTAAAAAATGGTCAAACACTTTAGCAGATACTTCACCAAAGAAGATATACAGATGGCTAATAAACACAGGAAAACATGTTCCACATTATCTATCAAAAACTTACACATTAAAACAACAATGTGATATACCACTACACACCCATTAGAACTACCAAAATCCAGAACACTAACACCACCAATAGCTGGTGATGATATGGAGCAACAGAAACTCTCTGCTGGTGGCAAGGCAAAATTGTAGTCCCTTTGGAAGACAGATCAGTGGTTTCTTACAAAAGTGAACATACTTTTACCATATAATTAAAAAATCACACTCCTTAGTATTTTACCCAAAGGAGATGAAAAGTTAAGTACACAAGAAAACCTAAATTCAAATGTTTATAGCAGCTTCATTCTTTTTTCTTTTTCTTTTTTTAAAGGTTTATTATTTTTTTTGTTTTAGAGAGAGAGAGGGACAGAGAGACAGAGAGAAGGGGGAGGGCCTCGAGCAGTCTCCATAGTTGACAGCATTAATTTTCCATATAGTTTCACTCCACAGGTGGGCACAGGGCTGCGCAGGGCAGGAACTGGGCCAGGGGCCTCCTGCACAGGCCCCGGCAAGAACTGAACTGGGGGCACACCCCAGTCCAGTATGTGGGTCAGCCGGGGCCGGAGCCGGGATTTGATCCTCGGGGCCGGATGCCAGATTCGATCCTCGGTCTTCGGAGCTGCAAAGCAAGCGCTCAACCCGCTGAGCCATCCCAGCTTCCCCAGCAGCTTTACTCTTAACTGCCAAAACTTGGAAGCCAAAAAGATATCCTTCAGTAGGTTATTTTGCATAAATAAACCGTGTTACATACATACAATGGAATATTATTCAATGATTTAAAAAAGAGTTATCAAACCATGAAAAGACATGGAGAACATTAACTGTATACTACTAAGCAAAAGCAACCAACCTGGAAAAGACTATATTATGTATGATGCCAATTATAAGACGTCTGGAAAAGGCAAAACTACAGCATAAAGATGGTAAAAATACCAGTGGTTGACAATGATTGAGGCAAGAAAGGGATGAATAGACAGAGTACAAAGAATTTTTAGGGCATTAAAAATATTCTGTATGATATCATAATTATGGATAAATGTCACTATACTTTTGCCCAAATGAACAGCGTGTACATCAAGAATGAACCATGATGTAAACTGTAGGCTTAAGTGATAATGATGTGTCAATGTAAGTTTATCAATTGTAACAACTGTACCACTCTGGTGGGGCTGTTGATAATGGGGGAGGCTGTGCATATGTGGGGGCAGGGAGTACGTGGGAAATCTCTGTACTTTCCCTTCAATTTTGCTGTGAACCTCAAAATGCTCTAAAACAAGCTTGTCCAACCTGCAGCCCACAGGCTGCATGTGGCCAGATTGCTTTGAATGCAACCCAACACAAATCTGTAAACTTTCTTAAAACATTGAGATTTTTGTTTTCAATTTTGTTTTTAGCTCATTGGCTATCATTAGCATTAGTGTATTTTATGTGTGGCCCAAGACAATTCTTCTTCCAACATGGCCCAGGGAAGCCAAAAGATTTGGACACCCCTGCTTTAAAGTAGATGGCTCCCAAATATATCTCTACCAAGACTTATTACTGAGCTCCAACCCAACATTTCAACATAGATGCCTTATAGATACTTTAAGCCTACATGCCCAAAACTGATTGCATGACCCTCTATACCTTTGGTATTTCTTTTCTCAGTGAATAGCAGTACTTTTCCAATTTTGTAAGCCAAAACTCTAAGATTCATCTATACCCATCTCCCTCATCCCTATATGAAATCCATCCACAAATTCTGTCAATTTTGTCTTCTAAACCTACTTCAATCTGCTCCCCCCTCTTTTTATCTACCTCCACAACTACTTATGCATTAAAGTTAGCTATGGTCTGTCTCTTGCCTATACTACAGTAATAGTCACATAATCTGTCTACATTTACTCTTCTCTTCAAATATTCCATGCCCTTCCTATAATCATAGAGTCCAACTACTACTTCAATCCAAAGAGCCCTTCTTCCATGCCTGAAACAACCTGTCTCTTTCTCTCCCTACTTCAATTTCAGCTATCACCTCATCTCTCATGTGAATCCTTCCACAATTTTCCAGTCAAAATTCACTTTTTTTACCATGCCCACGTATTACACCTTGTTCACACTTTTAGTTGTTTGTTTCATTCTCAAGTGTATGTTTGTCTTCATCATCTTTATAAACTCTCTTTGCTTCCCCAACCATGAGCTCAGCCTAGCATTATAAATCTAGCATAAGCTCAACAAGGTCAATTACTGCTGATTGCCATATGCATAATATTTTAGACCTAAGAGTGGTTAGGACCAGAGTAAGTTCAAGAAAGATAATCTGCCCTAGTAGGCAACAGGAAACAGTCAAACGTCATTCAATAAATAGTTACTGAGCAGCTCTACACAAGGATCAAGTCACAGTCACAAAAGTCTTTAAATAAAAGTTTATAACCTTTCACATATTGCCCAGAATGTTCCCACAATGTCCTTGAAGCCTTCTAAAACTTCATAAGAAATAACACCAATTAACATCAATGCCACATCTCATCTATCCCAGTAATTTCTACTCATCTGCAATACAGCCGTATGAGAATTTATATGAAAATTACCAGTTAGAGGTCACAGACTGATTCATCAAAATGGGACTCTTACTTCATTGTGCAGATGAGAAAACTGTGGCCCAGATTCATTAAATATATTCCCTCAGGTCACAAAATTGACCACTGGCAGAGCCAAGATTGTAGCGCAATTTTCCTGAGTCCTGGTTTAGTGAGTTGGCACTTAATATGCATAAAATAGAAGAGATCACAGGCATGGATAACTGGAATGGTTGGAATTTTTTATATCCACTGGTTGAGGAATGTGGCTCACTCCCTCCAAAATCAGTAAATCTGCCACTGGGTGGCGGACCACAGCCCTGAACCAGATGGCACAGAAGAGCCATGCCAGGAAGAATATGAGGGCTGTCTGGAAAAAATCCAGCCACAAATGCCTCTATTTTTCATAGTACATGGCTGCATACTTTCCAGACAGGCCTTGTATACTTGATGCTCTGGCAAAGCACTCGCAGCCCTTTCAACCGGAGCCCAACAGCTGCAGGGTGAGGCATTCTTGGGCAGGACTCCGCCTTTCATATGGTTAATAGCCATAGCTTATTCCTCAGGACTATACTAAATGTGTTCACAAGTTCTTATACATATAATGTATTAAATCATTTTTAAGACCCTAAAGTGGGGACATTTTGTACTTTTTAAAGAATTTTAAAAGCCTGGATTAAAGAACAAAGTCAAAAATTATTCAGAAAGCCATAGCCATAAACATGATTAGTATACTGCCGGTTTCTGAGGATGCGCTCCCAAAGAATTCTTTACATTTCTAAATCAGTACAAATTCTTCCTGAGAGCAATGCTAAAACTTGCTAAAACTGAACCCAGCATATACTTATATCAAATATTTACATATGCCAATATTCCTATCAAACACAAGGCTTTAAAACTAATGTCAAATAAAACAATACAGAATGAGGTAAAAGAAAGGGAGAGAGCTAGTAGATACTGGTGAGACCTTGGACTGCCTCCTTCTACCTCATCCTATATGTATTCATTAATGAGCACAGGCGACAAATTCTTACTACTTCTGCTCTCTGACATTCACAAATCTAACAGAAAACTATTATCAGGAAATATAGCCAAAGGAATGAGTCTTGCTAATGAATTCAAATTCTCAGAAGCTATTATATTTGCCTTAAGTTCTTCAGAATGGATCTCACCAGAGCCAGTATGTGCTTATAAGTTGCTTAAAAAACAATCAATTTTTAAATGTGGAAATAAAAATATTGTTTCGTAAGTGCTCTTATACAATTCATTACCACTTACTATCACGTCATCCAGGAAAAGCAGCATTCTTTAATATATTAAGACCAATGATCAAAAGTTTGCCTTTAATGACTAACTTACAGAGAAAGTAGCAAGCATTCACACACCAGCTGGCAAGAATTTTATTTGCCTTATGTATCTTCAGGCTACAATTTCTACAGTTCATTTGGCATATACAAACACAAGATATGCCACCAGATGAAAACAATAAAGGTATTTCTGCATAACCTGAAAAATATCTAGCATCTGAGAATAAGCAATTAAGCTTTATTCCATATTCAATTGTATCACCCAGTCATTTTCTGCTTTGTCATTGATTTTTTTCCTCCAATTACAGTTGTCATTTAATTTTATTTATATTAGCAGGTGTACGACACAGTAGTTAGACATTTGTATGATTTACAAAATGACCCCCGCACCCCCACCTCATTAGTCTAGTACCCACTTGGCACTATACATAGTTATTACAATATTTTTGACTATATCCCTAAATTGTACTTTATATCCCCATTACTGTTTTGTAACTACCAATTTGTATTTCTTAACCCCTTCACCATTTTCACCAGCCCTCCAACCCCATTCTCATCTGGCAACCATCAGTTTGTTCTCTATATCTTGGAGTCTACTTCTGTTATTTTGTTCTTTAGATTTCGCACATGAATGAGATCCTCTGTTGTCTTTCTCTGTCTTATTTCACTTAAAACTATTTGCATAGTTTTGGTGCTTGGAGGTCACTTAGTATAACCTCTAGGTCTATCCTTATTGTAACAAATCATAAGATTTCATTCTTTTATGGTCAAGTAATATTCCATTATCCATTGTCTACTGATGAGTACTTAGGTTGCTTCTATATCGTGGCTATTGTAAATAACACTGCAATGAACACAGTGGTGCATATATCTTTTCAAATTAGTGTTTTGAATTTCTTCAGGTAAATACTCAGAAGTGGAACTGCTGGGTCATAAGGTAGTTCTATTTTTAATTTTTTATGGAACCTCTGTTTTCTACAGTGATTGCACCAATTTGCAATTCCACTAACAATGCATGAGAGTTCCCTTTTCTTCACATCCTCACCAACACTTGTATGTTGATTTATTGATGATAATTATTCTGACATGTGTGGTTTTAACTTGCATTTCTCTGATAGTTAGTGACTGGGTATCTTTTCATTTTTATTGGCCATCTGCATTTTCTCTTTGGAGAAATGTCTACCAGTATTCAGGTCCTCTGCACATTTTTAAATTAGATTGCTTTTTGGTGTAAGTTGAATAAGGTCTTTATAAATTTTGGATATTAACCCCTTATTGAATGTATCATTGGAGAATATCTTCTCCCACGTGGTAGGTTGTCTTTTCATTTTGTTGGTTTCCTTAGCTGTGTAAAAACTTTTTAGATTGATGTAGTACCATTTGTTTTACTTGTTCATTTCCCTTGTCCAAGGAGACATATCAGAAAAAAAAACCTCACTAAGAGCAATGTCATAGTTTATTACCTCTGTTTTCTTCCAGAAGTTTTATGGTTTCATGCCTTACATTTAAGTCTTTAATCCACTTTGAGTTTATTCTTGCATGTAGTACAAAGAAGGTGGTCTAGTTTAAATTTTTTGCTACTACCTCTCCAGTTTTCCCAATACCATTTATTGAATAGACAGTCTTTAACCCACTGTATATTCTTTCATAGATTAACTGAACATATAGGCGTGGGTTTACTTCTGGAATCTCTATCCTGTTCTATTGATCTATGTGTCTTTTTACACCAGTACCATGTTGTTTTGATTAGTATAGACTTGTAGTATAGTTTGATATCAAGTAGTGTGATACCTCTAGCTTTCTTCTCAAGATTATTGTGGCTATTTGGTGCCTTTCATGGTTTCATATAAATTTTAGAATTATCTGTTCTAGTTCTATGAAAAATGCCATTGGTATTTTGATGGGGATTACACTGAATCTATAGACTGCTTTGGGTAACTACGGACATTTTAACAATGCTACTTCTTCCTCTCCATGAGCATGGTATACACTTACATTTATAGGCATCTTCCTCAATTTATTCCTTCAGTGTCTTATAATTTTCTGAGTACAGGTTTTTACTACCTTACTAAGTTTATTTTTAGGTATTTTGGATGCAATTGTAAATGAGATTGTTCTATTAATTTATCTGAGAGTTTGTTATTGGTATATTAAAATGCAACCAATTTCTGAATATTAATTTTGTATTCTGCTATTTAACTCAACTCATTTATCAGTTCTAATAGATTTTGGTGGAATCCTTGGGGTTCTCTATATATTCTGTCATTTACTTTTGAGATTTGAATAAAGAATGGAGATTCAAGGGATGTCAAATACAGCAGGGGTGGACAACAAGTCGATCGCGGTCAACCAGTCGATTGCAAGGCCAATTTTGGTCAATTGTCGATCGCTCGCAATGTCTGGGGTGGAATTCCGTGTACCATGGACTTTGAAGCGATTGTAGAAGACAAAACTTTCTAGAAATAGTTTAATGCATTCTGGGAATTTGCCAAGGTCATAAATTCCTAGAAATCTGACAGCCTGACACTGTGATCTCCGCCCACCCAGACAATACATTTTGACTTATGTGTTACACTTGTCACCGGACTCAACGCGTGAACGCAACAGTTACAACTCAACTCATCGAAGAACACAGTCAGTTAGCTTGAATATTTGGTAGAGTCATACGGTAGCTTCTTTTCTGTTGTATTAACAGTATTATTATCAATCAATATTATTTATCCTCGGTGACCATGTTGAGTTTCAATTTT
>PVKE010008232.1:0-48301 GCA_004027555.1 Craseonycteris thonglongyai | reverse complement strand
ACATAGTTTCATTCCACAGGTGGGCACGGGGCTGCACAGGGCAGGAACTGGGCCAGGGTCTCACCCGGTGAGAACTGAACTGGGGGAATTTCCCAGTTCAGCATATGGGTTTGGAGGGGCCGGGACCGGGATTTGATCCTCGGTCCCAGGGGCTGCAAAGTGAGCTCTTAACCTACTGAGCCATCCCGTCTCCCCCCATTCTGAGTTATTAAAGAAATTAATTTTTGAACTGTGCTAGGAAAATAATCATTTAAGATGTGAATTGAGCGTAGTGATTATTGTACATCCTTAGTGGACGGCTTGATTTTGTCTAGCAGGCCTGAAGGCCTTGAGGTTTGATTGTACCTTTGTTTGACCTGCTACTTACTATAAAGGGAGTGACAGTCTCATATATATCACTATATTTATATTAGATAAAAAGAAAAGAGGGAGAGAGAAAGGGAAAGATAGACAGAAAAGTAGGAAAGAAGGAAAGAGGGAGGGAAAGAAGGAAGGAGCTATAAACCAAAAGATTATTGAAATGGACAATGATCAAAATAATTTACATTCAATTGTCTAATATAATTTAGAGGTAGTAGGTATGATATAAAAGCAATGCACTAAAGATCAGATAATTTGGGTCTTAACTCTTCTATTAATTGACACTATGAACTTGGACAAATTACTTGAAGTCTCAAGACCTTAGTTTCTTCAAATAAAAATGTGCTATGCTATCAGACCAAATGGGTTCTATAGTCTCTTTCATCTCTAAGAGCTGAAGATATTGTTATTCATTCATTAACATTTGCTTAGGAAGCATGAACTGAATGCCATTATGAGCATAATGTCTACTGTAACTCATGTATAGTGGGTGGATAAGAAGCTCCAAAATCATGTTTTTGAAGGCCTCCGGGTGAGCCATTAGTGAAGTTAATTTTCAGAATATGCTTGTGTTGTTCTCTGCAACGTGATGCAGTTGAATGTCAAATGCATAAAGAAAAATGACCTACTTGTCTCTAAGCTCAAGAATATTAAAGTTGCTGAATCGGTTGATTCCATTATTTGCTCTGTGATGATACTGCTAGAGACTTACATTCTCTCCTGTAAAACAGCAGGGTTTTATGAGAGGTAAACAATTTGTGCTTCCTTCTCCAAATGAAGGTAGGAGAACCAAAGGGGAAAAAGATAACAAGTGGCAGGTCCAGATCTAGAGCAAAAACTTAGCCTAAAACTTCCTGGTTTACCTCAGAGTAGAAAAAACTACTAAGGTCATGTCAAAAAATTTAAAAGCATGGAAAGCCGGGATGGCTCAGCGGGTTAAGCGCTCGCTTTGAAGCCCCGAGGTCCAAGGACCGAGGATCGAATCCCGGCTCTGGCCCAGATGGACCCACATGCTGAACTGGGGTGTGCTTTCCAAATGCGGTGAGGCCCCCAGTTCAGTTCAAAATTAGAAAAAAAAAAAAATTTAAATGCCAACTTGAAGATACTCCCACTGACAAAGATGAGAAAATGTGATTGATCAATAATAATGATTGCAATGGCTTCAAGTCCACGAAACCAAACAAACACACACAAGGGTTTATTGATTATCTTTTGAGAGTGCTAGAAAACAAAACAAATCTTTTCTAAAACTTATAATAAAGAAAAATAATCAAATATATATCCTACATTTTCTATAAAAACTCAGGATAACCAACTAGTTAAAGAGAAAATGTTGTTCTTTAAAGAAGTATCCCAAACATTTGAAGAACAAATGATCATAAGATCAGAACATCATGATTTTGCAACCATTAATGATTGCATTAATAGTCATCAATGGCTGCTAACATCACAAAAGAAAGACAACTAGACACTGTGGAAGGACACGCCACCAGCTATAAAGCATTATTGGCAAACAATTGCACCATGAATCTGATCAAACTTCTAGACCACTGGTGAGATATCATTTAATAAGACTGTGGGAAACACAACAGACAAAAGATTTGATGTCTTTCAAAAATAAATTGTAAGAAGATAGAGAAGGAGTAGGAATGGGGAGAGAGAGACAGAGAGATTGAATTTATAAATTAAAAGACTTAGAAACAAATCAACAAATCAATGGGCTGACTTTTGTTAGATCAAACTATACATAAAACAATTATAAAACAATTGAGGAAAATTAGCAGTGGTTATTTAAAGACATTAAGAAACTATGATTAATGTAATTTTTTACCATCCAATGTCACCCCAATAAATTTAGCAATAAAAAAAAAAAGAAACTATGTTTAATTGTTTCTTAGATCTGATTGTGGATAGGCTTTTTAAAAAGGACTCATAATCTTTAAGAGATACATTCCAAAATATCCACTGATGTTTGGAATATTCTTCAAAATAATTCCATGGGGGCAGAAGAGAGAGGTACAAGTATAACAAGATCATCTGTGAATGGAAACTTGGTGAGGCTGGGTAATGATACACAGGAGTTTTTACAGTGTTCTCTATTTTTAGATGTGTTTGGAAGCTGATCACCATGCAGGGAAAATATATGGTTCTAATAATAACTGAGGGATTATTACAATTTATATTAATTTTACATAGGGGTTTTAAAGTTTATTGTCTATGTTAAATAATGAAATGACTATCACATGTGTATCACTATGACCTACATAGATTACTACCTCTAAATTTTTGGAAAGTAAAAAATCATTTAAATAATTAATGTGCAATTATCAACTGTAATTTAGAGGTAGCACATATTTGTTTTGGAAACATAGTAACCAGAGAGAGAGAGAGAGAGAGAGAGGAAGAGAGTGTGGAGGGAAGGAAGGAGAAGGAAAGGAAAAGAAAGTGAAGGGAAGGAAAGGAAGAGCAACGAAGAATAAGTGAGGAGAGAAGAAAAAACATGGATATTTTACTAGTGTGTAGAATGTGCTTGATGCCAGAAAAGGAGAGGTGAAGGCAAACAGACCATCCAGAGGGGGAGAACAAAACCTGGGAGGGGCAGGAAACTCTGGCCAGCCTCCTCTTTGTACATTCTTCCAGGTGAAAATGCTTTCATGGGTTTAAATGGGCAGAAAAATCAAAAGAAGAATAAAATTTCATGGCAGCTAAAAACACTATGAAATTCACATAAATGGAGTTTTATTGGAACACGGCCATGCTGATTTATTTGTGCACTCTCTCTGCCTGCCACAACATAGTGCAGGCAGAGTCACACAGCTGCGACTGAGACCTTGTGGCCCCACAAAAGCTAAAATACTTACTCTGTGGCTCTTTATAGAACAAGTTTGCTGACCTTTCAACAAAAGTGACAAATGAAAAAGCAGAAAAAAGGAAGAAAAACCCCTAGCTTTGCAGGAACTTTTAAGCCTCTTAGAATGAAAATGAGAGAT
Source organism: Craseonycteris thonglongyai (assembly GCA_004027555.1). Taxonomy (NCBI): domain Eukaryota; kingdom Metazoa; phylum Chordata; class Mammalia; order Chiroptera; family Craseonycteridae; genus Craseonycteris; species Craseonycteris thonglongyai. The sequence continues at coordinate 44,951 of PVKE010008232.1, read as the reverse complement.
GACAGTTCCAAAGGAGTGATCAAGTCATGGACAAGTCAGCTGAGGATGACAGAGGGGACTTTAAGACGCCCTTGTCCAGGCTCAGGAGGAAACAATGGTGATCTAAGTATAAACTATTTGACAAATACTTGCAATTTCTTGTGCAGGTATACTTAAATTCTCAAATGTAGTTATTTCATCTTCTGTTATGAGTATAAAGTTGTTTCCAAACATAAGAAAAAAAAAAGTAAAAACACTATCAAGGTATTATCTGAAATATTCGAATCTGGGTATAACTTCTGTACTGGGTTGAACAGTGTCCTCTCAATAGTCACATCCACCCAGAACCTATGAATGTGACCTTATCTGGAAACAGGGTCTCCATAGATGTCATCATGTTTAATGAGTTTGTATATGATTAGGATTAGTCGAAGTCCCCTGACTGGTGTTCTTACAAAAATGAGGCAAATTTGGACACAGAGATACAGGGAGAGAAAATGTGACAGTGAGACAGATGTTATAATGATGCAACTACAAGCCAACAAGCACAAAGAACTGCAACCCACTGACGATGGATGAGGTCAGGAAAGAATTTCTTCTAGAGTCTTCAGAAGGCACATGGCTTGGGGGACACCTTGATTTCAGTCCTGTAAGCCTTCAAAACTATGAGAAAATAAATTTCTCTTGTTTTAAACTATCCACTCACACGATGGTGTTATACTTTGTTAAACCAACCAACCAACTTCATGTCCTGTGGAAGCACGAAACCCTTGTTCTGTGTTCTGGGCAAAAGGGGGAAGCAGCGGAGGAGTTGGCACAACATTGCCTTATGTGAAAGGACAAGTCAGCTTATCCAGCATGGTGCTGGTAAATATAACAAAAAGACACACTCAGTGTCCTTTGTAAGCTCACAGCCTACTAAGGTTTGTGCTCTAATAACCACAAGATGTTGGGGAGGCCTACAGATGGGGACAACAAACAGAAAGGGTGTGATATACATGCAGCGCCCATCTGCAGGGGCCCAGCCCTTATCTGTCTACAATCAACCACAAGAGTTTGGATGCTTCTTGCCTTTTGCTTCCTACTTTGATGCCATTCATGACCCTAGAACTCCTCTTCCCATTCCACACTCTAGGTGGTTCCCTACGCTGCTTTGTACCTCAGCACAGAAATAGGCAGTCCTCAGCAATTATGGTAATTACTCAACCTTTTGCTGCTGGTAATGCAGAGGACTAAAAAGACTTGGGTATGATTTTAGACCAATATCCCACATGGGATGATAGTGTGTGTGTTACTGATTGGGGCAGGACATTGTACTTAGCAAAGGGCCTGAAGCAGAAGAAATAATCATTGGATTAGATCCCCAGAAAAAAATATTTCTGAATTGCCAGTGAAAGTCAAATTTGAGTTTTCCACTTTTGCTGAGAATAGCCCCAGGTGTTTATTAAGGAAGGTGGGTTATGAGGTGAGGTGGTTGAAAGAGAGAAGATTTAAACATGAGAAAATTACTTCTGTGATATTAAGGTATTTCCTATATAACTCATATGATGTCAGTGGGCATCACAAAAATTCACTCATTTATTCAGTAAATGTGTCCATCTTGCTCTGGGTTCCTTAGCAAAGGGGCTTGTTAGTGATGAATAAAACAGACCTGGCCTTGACCTTCAGAGAGTGTAATAGAGATTAACACAAACAAACAAACAAACAATTAAATAAGACAATGGAATGGGTAATTTGGATGGTATAAACAGAGGACAGTCAAATAGAAACAGGAAGGATCCATTAGCTGAGTAGAGGGCAGTCTCAGGGCAATTGATATTAAAACTGATCTTAAAAGATGAAAGAGCCAGTGAGGATGAGGCTGGGGTGGGAGCAAAGGGCAAGAGTGGGATGCAGGGGAGTTCCAGGCAGACAGAACAGACAGAGCTAAATGAGGCAGGCAGGGGCAGGCTGATGAGCCAATTTGTGTAGGTGTGAGGCCCTGGAAAGGAGTGGAGATATGACGCAAAGTAGGACAAAATGTGAGAAAAAGTTCACAGTAGGGAAGCAACACAGTCCCATTTCTGTTTATAAATGGTCGCTCCAGCTGTGGTTGGAAAAACAGATTGGAAGCAGACAGGCAATGCAGAGTCCTGAAGAGGGATGGTGGCAACAAAAATTAGGGTGTGGCAGTGGGTAAGGTGGATAGGTTGGAAATATATGTGATAGAAAAGAAAACATAATAGAAATTATTAATGGGCTAAATATGTCAGAGGGAGAGATAGATGTAGGATGACTGCTGGCTTTCTGGCTTAAGTGAACAGGTAAATGGGAGAATACATTTTTGCTGGTGGAGCTATGAAAATTTTCATTTTTAATAAGCCAGACTTGAGATACCCATGAGACCGTTAAATGCTGCCATCAAGTAAACAATTAGGTATAAACATTCAGGGCTTTAGAGAAAGGTCAGAGGTGGAGATGTGAATTTTGGACTTGTAGCACGGAGATTGTATTTAGTGCCATGGAAATGAATGAGATAAGATTTGAGGAAGTCCACCTTTTTAAGTCCTAAAGGAGACGAAGGTCAATGAAATCCTTAAAGATTCTCACAGTCAGACATGGCATATCCTAATTACATAATCACTTCCTGTCTTCTTTACTTCATCCTCAGCAACTATGACTTGTGAGGAGAGTATCAGGACAGGTAATGTGGCAAAAAGGTAAAAGCACCAGTTCTTTTAACATGTATAAAGAAGTGTTCAGGTAAAGTGCTTTGTGCTCAAATGATCAAGTGCTGGCTGTAATTGGAAAAACATTTTGAGAAATGAGATAAGGCTGTAAATTATCATGGGGAGCAAGATGAAGAATACTCTTGGGTAGATCATTTGCTTCCATCAAATACATTCTTTCAAGTGAGATGATGTACATCAGTGGGAAATATTTCAAGCCACTTGACATTTTTAAATGTCCCTATAAAATCCTGAAACTTTTTCAATTCATAAGTATAAGTTATATATTTGATAGAGCAACATTTATATCCAGGCCTGCATAAGAGTTCCAAAATAATGTTTCTTTGGGGATTGAAAAAATAAGGCATAGCAAAACAATTGCATGCATAAATTGGTGAATCATTTGAATGCTAAAGTTAACAGATGGTAAATACAGATCATGGTCACTAAATCTAGACATAAGTCAAAAGTTAAGAAGGGAATACGGTATGTAAAAAGTTTACTGACAAGAGCTGTTAAAGGAGAGTAACTGACACATTAAGAATAGAAAACAATGGGGAAGCTGGGATGGGGAAGCTGGGATGGCTCAGTGGGTTAAATGCTCTCTTTGCAGCCCTGAGTTCTGAGGATCGAGTCCCAGCCCCAGCCTGCGTGGACCCATATGCTGAACTGGGGTGTGCTTCCCATGTGGGGAGCCCCTAGTTTGGTTCTGCTTTCCCCCCACCCCCGGTTCAGCCCCTGGCTTGAGAGAGCGTGCGTCCCACGTGGGAGGCCCTCAGCCTGGTTTTCAACCTGCACAACCCCTATCCACCTGTGTGGAATGAAACTATGTCAAAAACTGATGACGTACAACTATGGAGACTGCTCTGGGCCCTCCCCCTTCTCTCTGTCTACCTCTGTCTCTGGCTCTCTCTGTCTCTATCAAAAACAATAAAATGATACTCCGAGTAAACAATACTCAGAGAAAAGCAGGTGTAGCCATACTTATACCTAACAAAGCAGATTCCAGGATAAAAAAGATAACAAGAGACAAAGATAGATATTTCATAATGATAAAGGGGACAATACAAGAAGATATTACACTTATTAATATATATATATACCCTCAACGAAGAAGTACCAAAATTTACAAAGCAACTATTAACAGATCTAAATGGAGAAATTGACTAAAAGACAATTATAGTAGGTGACTTAAATACTCCACTGACAGCTATGAATAGATCATCCAAACAAAAAATAAATAAGGAAATATCAACTTTAAATAATACATTACAGCTATTGGACATAGTTGATATTTATAGGATATTTCATACTACCATACAGGACTACACATTCTTTTCTGGTCGCACATGGAACATTCTCAAGGATAGACAACATGTTGGGACACAAAGCTAGTGTCAGCAAATTTATGAAGATGGAAATCATACCAAGTGTATTCTCTGATCACAAAGCTTTGAAATTGGAGATCAACTACAAAAAGAAAGCAGGAAAAAATACATATACATGGAGATTAAACAACATCTTATTTTTTTAAATGACTGGATTAAAGAAGAAATAAAAGAAGAGATTAAAAATACATATAATCAAATGACTATACCAAAATTACTGGGATGCAGCAAAAGCAGTAATAAGAGGGAAATTTATATAACTACAGGCCTATCTCAAGAAACAAACAAACAAAAAATCACAAGTAAACAACCTAATATTCAAGGACTAGAAAATGAAGAACAAAAAATACCCAAAGCAAGCAAAAGGAAGAAAATAATAAAAATTAAAGCAGAACTAAATGAAATAGAGAATAGAAAAACAATGAAAAAAATTAATGCAACAAAGAGCTGTTTCTTCGAAAAAATTAATAAAATTGACAGCACTCTGAGTAGACTTACCAAGGGGAAAAGAGAAAATACACAAATAACCCAAACTAGAAATGAAAGAGGGGTAATTACAACTTATACTACAGAAATACAAAGAATAATACAAGAATACTATGAAGGACTATATGGCACGAAATTTTGCAACTTAGAAGAAACGAACAAATTTTTAGAAACAGCCTACCCAGACTGAATCAAGAAGAATTGGATAATCTAAACAGACCAATCAATGGTAAGGAAAGTGAAACAATTATCCAAAAACTCCCCTAAAGCAAGAGTTCAGGACCAAATGGTTTCACTAATGAGTTTTACCAGGCATTCAAAGAGGAACTAACACTTAACCTCCTCAAACTTTTCCCAAAAACTGAAGAAGCAGCAATACTTCCCCACTCATTCTATGAGGCCAACATTACTCTAATACAAAAGTCTGGCAAGGACATCACAAAAAAGAAAAACTATCAACTAATATCTCTCATGTACACTGATGCAAAAATCATAAACTAAATACTAGCAAATAAAATACAACAATGTATTAAAAAGATTATACATCACGATCAAGTGGGATTCATCCCAGGGGCACAAGGATGGTCCAACATATGCAAATCAATCAATGTGATACACCACATAAACAGAACAAAAGATAAAAACCATATGACTATATCAATTGATGCAGAAAAATAATTCTACAGGATACAACATCCATTTATGATCAAAACACTTAACAAAATGGGTATAGAAGGAAAGTACCTCAACATAATAAGGCCATATATGACAAACCCTCAGCGAATGCCATATTGAGTGGGGAAAAACTGAAAACTTTTCTTCTAAAATCAGGAACGAGACAGGGATGTCCACTGTCACCACTGCTATTCAATATAGTGCTTTAAGTTCTAGCCAGAGCCATCAGGCAGGAAAAAGAAATAAAAGGCATCCAAATTAGGAATCAAGAAGTTAAATTGTCACTTTTTGCAGATGACATGATCCTTTATATAGAAAACCCTAAAAACTCCACCAGAAAACTATTACAAATAATAAATGAATATAGTAAAGTTGCAGGATACAAAATTAATGTACAAAAATCTACAGCATTTTTATATGCAAACAATGAAACTTAAGAAAAACAAGTGAGAAAATTGATACCTTTTGAGATCAAAACAAAAATAATAAAATACTTAGGAATAAACTAAACAAAGAATGTGACAGACTTATAAACGGAAAACTATAAGATACTATTAAAAGAAATTGAAGAAGATACAAAGAAATGGAAAAATATTCTGTGTTCATGGATTGGAAGAATAAACATAGTTAAATGGCCATATTACCCAAAGCAATATAGAGATTTAATGCAATTCCAATAAAAATCCCACAGACATTCTTTCAAGAAATAGATAAAAAAAATTATCTGATTCATATGGAACAACAAAAGACCCCGAATCACCAATGCAATCTCCCAAAAGAAGAATAAGGCTGGAGGCATCACACTCCCAGCCTTCAGTCTATACTACAAAGCATCAATAATCAAAACAGCTTGGTATTGGCAGAGAAATAGACATACAGACCAACGGAACAGATTTGGAAACCCAGAAATAAACCCATAAACATAGGGACAAATAATTTTTGACAAAGGAGCAAAAACTATACAATGGAGATAAGAAAGCCTCTTTAGTAAATGGTGTTGGGAAAATTGGAAAACCACATGCAAAAGAATGAATCTGGACTGTGAATTCTCACCATATACCAAAATTAAAGTGGATTAAAGACTTCTAAATAAGACTCTAAATGAAAGAGGGATAATTACAACTGATACTACAGAAATACAAAGAAACATTAAGTGCATAGAAGAAAGGGTTGGTACTAAACTTACAGACCTTGGGTTCAGAGAGCACTTTATGAACTTGACCCCAAAGGCAAGGGAAGTAAAAGCAAAAATAAATGAATGGGATCATATAAAACTAAAATGCTTCTATATAACAAAGGAAACCATCAACAAACTAAAAAGAAAACCAACTGAATAGGAGAATATATTTGCAAACAATGTCTCTGATCAGGGGCTAATATCTAAACTGTATAAAGAACTCATACAACTCAACAACAAAAAAATAAACGATCCAATTAAAAAATGGGCAGAAGACCTAAACAGACACTTCTCCCCCGAAGACATATGAACAGCTAATAGATACATGAGAAAATGCTCAACATCACCAGCAATTAGGGAGATGCAAATAAAAATCACAATGAGATACCACCTCATCCCTTTTAGAATGGATAAAATCAATGAGACAAGGAGTAACAAGTGTTGGAGAGGCTATGGAGAAAAAGGAATCGTCATACAATGCTGGTGGGGATGTAAATGGTACAACTACTATGGAAGGCAGTGTGGAGATACCTCAAAAAACTAGGTATGGAATTGCTACATTGCCCAGCAACTCCTCTTCTGGGTATCTACCCCAAAATCTTGAAAACCTTAATTTGCAAAGATTTATGTACGCCAATGTTCATTGCAGCACTGTTTACAGTGGCCAAGTCATGGAAACAACCAAAGTGTCCTCTGATAGATGACTGGATAAAGAAGTTGTGGTACATTTACACACTGGAATATTACTCAGCAGTAAGAAAAGATGAAATACAGCAATTTGTGACAACATGGACGAACCCTGAAAATATCTTATTAAGCGAAATAAGTCAGACTGAAAGTATGAAGAAACATGACCTTAATCATAGGTAGAATATAAAACCGAAAGTGACAAAGAAACAAAAACTCATGGACACAATTAGTGGTTTGGTGGTTGCCTGGGGGTGGTGGTTGTGGTTGCCTGGGGGTGGTGGTGGTGGTGGTGGTGGTGGTGGGGCGGTGAGGGGGGAGGGCTGGGGTGGCATGGGAAGGGAGGCATTAAATGTAAAAAACAAACAAACAATAAAATGAATCTTAAAAAAAAAGAACAGAGAACATTAATAGGAATATTTATAATCTCCTTTTAAAAAGAGACTTGTGTCTAACTTCTCTCAGATCCCATCTGCTTCCGTATCTTAGTTCCCTGAAACAATCCAGGTATTTCTCTATTCCACCTACACTCTGGATTTTGACATCAAGTGGAAGGTAGAAGTGGTAGGAGAGTGAGCTTATGGGTTTTATTTCTTTCTCATCTCCCTGGCTTCCGTCTCTCTCTATTTCATCTATACCTTATCTTAATGCCTTGGAAGGGATGCAGAAGGGATGGAGAAAGAAATGACCCACAAAGGAAACCTACCAGATAATATTTTAAAGCATTTTCTTGCCCCAGTGGCATGACTTATGTATTGTTAAACATACTTTGTATTAATTTGTTACTAGGTATTCAGACCCCTCGTCAAGGCTATCTTTTTGCTCTAGAGACCTTGCTCACTGTGTATGGTGAAATGTGTGATTTGACAACCAGAGGCTTGGTGGGAACCTCTGCTGCCTGTAGGAAAGCCATCGTCAGCCTCAGAGGCCGAAGGTCAGAACCAAGACATCAAGGGGTGGCAAATCCTCTTGACTTGTGACAGTTGGAGTTAAAGGAATGGTGTGGGAGGAGGTGATGAAGCAACACTTGAACATGTCTAAATGAATCCCTCTGTGTCTGTCTCCACGTCGTTATAATAAATTGGGGTTTATCACAGTACCTGCCTACCTCATGAAGGTGTTTTGAGGGATAAATGAAAAAACACATGAAAAACACAGAAGAGAGCCAGTCTCAGCCAAGCACACACGAAGCATCAGCGATTGTTCAATTTTTTCCTCTCCCTTTGTCAGTTTTTAAAAATCCTAAGAAACAGAGATAGTAAAGCTGGACACATAACAAATAGTCTGAGGCAAAAGTAATAAAGTTGCCATATTTATAAACTCTTAAATCTTCATCTTCCATAGTGCTTTATTTCAAATAGTGGGAAAACATGTAGAATAAATGGTAATGACAACAGCAATAGCCAACACCAGTGTTATTTATGAACTCCTATAATTCTACTTGCTAGTTACTCATTTAATTCTAACACGTTACACAGTAAGTTCTTTAAAATTTTCATTTTATAATTGAGGAAGTGAAGTTTCAAAAGACCTAATAATGTACCTAAATCAAACTAGAATGGTGAAAGGAGTATGCAACCCAGGACTTACTGAGTGCAGAGACTTTGGACAAGCGAAATGACCGAATTTAATAATAGAGAGATGTAGCTTATCATGCAATTCATTTCCAAGGCCTCCCATAGGAAGGAGAATATTTACCATATTTCTTGGCTTTTCTGGGCTTTAATTTCCTCAACTATAAATGAGGCTACCATATATATACTAGATAATCTGTAAGATTTTTTTTCTATCTCTGAAACTCTATAGTGCTATCATCTAGCCAGGGAGATAGATAATCAATACATTGAAGAAAATCAGAGGGAAGGTTCCTAGAAACCCGATCATTATTATTTTCTCCTTTTCCTGAAATTATGATGCCTATTCCTTTTTGCATTTCTCTCTTTTTAAAGATTTATTGTATTGTTTTTGACAGAGACAGAAAGAGACAGGAAGAGACAGAGAGAAGGGGGAGGGCCCAGAGCAGTCTCCATAGTGGTAGGTCATCAATTTTTGACATGGTTTTGTTCCACACAGGTGGGAGGGAGCCGCACAGGGCAGGAACTGGGTTGGGGCCTCTTACATGGGAGGTGCCCCCCCCTAGACAGGGGCCAAACTGGGGGGCAAGAACCAAGCTGGAGGCCTCCCACATGGGAGGCACACCCCAGTTTAGCATATAGCTCCGCACGGGCAGAGGCCAGGATTTGATCCTCTGTCCCCACAGGCTGCAAAGCGAGCACTTAACCTGCTGGGCCATCTTGGCTTCCCCTGCATTTCTCCTAACTGAAAGTTACTGTGTAAGTTTACCTAAAGGACATTATTTGTTTTGTTAGAGTTATAGAAAAATAAAAACATTTAGGTGATACCCTGTATGATGTGATTTTAATGGAAATAATGTTTTGTGTGAAGTTTAATCTATTTTTTCCAAGTCTTTGCCTTGCATCCTGCAGCTATGCAATATGAGAACTGTGGGGATGACGCTCACCTTTGTGTCAGTAGGTGTGACCATTTGGAAGAGTTGCTCTGTAACAGCAGATAATTTTAGCTTGAAGTAACCTTTGATCAAAGATTAGACTTTTCACTTGTCCTCAGGGCCAAGAACTAGAGAAGTTATAAAGGGCATAATGAAAATTCCACAGCGGGCTGAAGAAACATATCCTCCAAGCCTTGTTATGTGTTTTATTTTGGTTCCCATGAAAATATGGATCTGTGGCATGATCATTTGTTGTCGATACCACTTTTTATTTTTTAAACAGTGAAATGTAAAGAGAGAACAATTTAAGAATGTTGAGAAAATGTGGTAAATTTGTTGCTGTGATTAGAACCATAGGGCATTTCAGTGAACTAAGGTATTCTGAATATAGAATACAGAAAAACAGAAATAAATTATCTATAGATTCATTGCCTTGTATACAAAAACAACCACTTACAATACTGGTTGTTTATTTTCAGTGTCTTTTGCTATATATATTCTGTCATTATAGCATGCATACCATTTTATAGTCATCTTTTTTGCTTAGTAAAACCTAATGGTTTATTTTTAACTATAATTTATTACTTTTATAATATTGGCAGTAGAGTATTGAAATAATATACAAAAATGTTCCTTCTAGCTAATCTTTTTATTTATTCATTCATGTATGCATCAAATATTTACTAAGTACCTAAGAGGAGCAGGCGCTTTGCTACAGCAAAGATGTAAGAATAAATCAAGACACAGTCTCTGCTCCCAGCCCTACTGACAGTCCAGGCAGAAATAATTACACTGTACTACATGGTGAACAGATACTATGATGCTCTGAGAGCACATATGAGGCACAGCTAACTTAGACATTGAAAATGGGCAGTCACTAATGTCTTTCATAGAAGATGATATTGAACTGTGCATTTTAAAATATGTTAACTAACCATGTAAAAAGACTAGATTAGAACAGAGGTGGATTTCAGGCAAGAGAATTTGCAAAGGCCTTGAACTGCTCGTAGTTTACTATTGCTACAGCTGAGAGAGGGACGGTTTACCTGGTGAGAGAGAGGACTGGATATAGACAGGTGGAGTTCCTTGAGCATATGAAATGCTAGTGGTCATTATCCTAAAGGCTACCGGGGAGCCCATGAAGGATTCTAACAGTTAATGTTCATTTTTGCATGATCCATTAGCTTTGAGGATATTTGATCATAAAAGTATGAACCAGAATCAGGAAACCAATAAGCATAAATGGAAAGAGAGGAAACTTAAGTGATAAAATGGCACTAAAAATGGAGACAAATGGGATTAAATTAAAAGATACTGTTATGGGCTGAATCGTGTCCCTTCAAAATTCATATGTTGAAGCCTGGTGCCTCAGAATGTGATGATTTGGAGACAGGGCCTTTAAAGAGGTAATTACATTAAAAGGAAGATGCTAGGGTGGGGCTTAATCCAATTTGATTGGAGTCCTCATGAGACCATGGAAGGACACTAGGAATGCACATACACAGAGAAAAGACTGCGTGATAACACAGCTAGAAGGTAGTTTACAGCAAGCCAAGGAGAGATGCCTCCGAAGACTCCAATCAACACTTTGCTCTTGAACTGTCAGCCTCCAGCACTCATGAGTGAGAAAATGTCAATTTTTTAAGTCACCTATATGTGGTGGTTTTTTTTTTTAATGTCAACCCTAGCAAACTAATACAGATACTAAGGAAATGGAATAAAATCACTTGTTGACTAAATAGATGTTTTGAATAAAAGGGTGGGTGAGAGGAAGGCAAACTCAAAGGGTTTTGATTTGGATGATGGGTTAATAGAGATGCCTTTCCCCAAGTTGTTAAAGCCAAGATTATAGCAGATGACACACTTATATTGGCAAATGGAATCAGAGCCCCTTGTGGCATATTTGGGAAGCAATGTCCAGCATGGCATTAGTACTATGAATGATGAAACTCATAGGAAGTGCATATTTGCTCTTATTTCTCACTGAAAGCTTCCTCCAGATATTTGTATGTCTTAATACCTCATTTAAAAATAGAAGCTTAGCTCAAATGTCACTCTGAGAGACGTTTCCTGACCATTTTGTCAAAAGTATAATGTTCTATCACCAACACCCACTTCCCTTTCTTTGTCTTCATAATATCAATCGCCACTTGATCATTATACACTGGATTTCCTGACAGGATCCTCAGGACTGGGACAGTGTATTACATATAAGAGGTTATCAATAATTTTTTTTTAAACTTAAGCTACTGTAAATTTATTTATTTATTTATTTATTGTTTTTGACACACACAGAGAGAGAGAGAGAGAGAGATACAGAGACAGAGAGAGGACTGAACTGGGGGAACTCCCCAGTTCAGCATATGGGTCCGCACATGCCGAGGCCGGGATTCGATCCTCGGTCCCTGGCACTGCAAAGTGAGCGCTTAACCCACTGAGCCATTCCGGCTTCCCCATCAATAGTTTTTTAATGAATGAAAAAAATAAAGAATGGAGGAAATCAGAGAGGAAGGAAAGACATCAACAACTTGTCATCTGTTTTTGTATGAGTCATACACTAAAGATGTTTTTTCATACTTTTAAATAGTTGAAAACAAAACAAAGGAAGAATAGCAGTTTGTAATGTAAAGAATTTATGAAATTCAAATTTCAGTACCCATAAAATAAGTGGTATTTGGACACGGCCATGTTCATTCATTTACGTGTTGGCCAAAGCTGCTTTTACTCACAGAGCTGAGTAATTGACACAGATCCTGTATGTGGTTCACTAAGCCACATATTTACTGTCCAGCCCTTTAAAGTGAAAGCTTTCTCATCCCTGATAGACACTACCTCGAGGATCTTATATGTTGATTGTGGACACCACTTTGGGACACAGTTTACCATTACTTTGCAAAATTGAACATTTATATAATCTCTTACCTGAACACTTTTTGATTTTATATATATATCTGAGAAACAAAGGTGTATATTTAGAACAAGAAACATCCATAATAATATTCACAGTAGCATGGTTAACAGCAGAAAAACTTACAATCCAAAAGCTTGTAAAGGAAGAGTGAAAAATACATTGTGTATGATATAGGCATGTGCAACAGCATGGATGGACCTTAGTAATGCAATATTAAGTTACAGGTAGCATGACACACTTTTTTATTATAATACAATATAAATATAAATCTTTAAAAACTAAAAATATATGCTTTTAAGAACTGCATGTACATGAAAGGAAACTACAGAAAGGACGTCAAGAAAATGCAGGATTTAGGTTGACTGTTACATCTTTGTGAAGGCAGAAGGAGTGGAATGGGAAAGACCCTAAGTTTAGTACATTATTGCTAAGGTCCTAATTCTTTTTTGGGGGGGCGGGTGTGATGGGTTCATAGGCTGTTACTATATTATTATTAAATAAGTGTTTATTAGTTAATGATGAATAATGAGAATATCACACAAACCAAGGATTATGATTAACTGAATTCTGTGACTGGGTGGGGGCATAGAAATTCCACCAGACTTAAGTTCTAGTCTCAGCACCTTGTGAACCAGCTGTGTAATTTTTTAGAATTTGTTTTAGTTCTCCAGGTCTTTGTTTCTTACACAAAATAAAGAGTAAGGACTTGATAATTTATATGGAGTCATTCAATTCTAAAGTCTGGGATTCTATGAAACCAGGTAGTAGTAAGAGTTTTCAATTCATAGTACAAGTGAATGTTAAACAGAAATAAATGGCTTATTTAAAATATTAGGTTTTGGTATCTAAACATTCATTTAGGGATTCAAAAGCCAATTACCCTCTCTACAAAGTAATCAACTTGCCCCTTATAATGCAGGGTAGTACTTCTGATTTAATTGCTAGTTGTGGCATATTTTTGTGGTCCCTACAAATAAAGAAGGCTTAAACTAAGGTAATGAACCAGGAAAAAATGTCCTAAACACGTATAAGTGATAAGGTTCCTGTCTACAAACCAGCTGCTTGACAGCACTTATCATGAGGTTCTGTGAATTATTAATTTCATACCATGGCTCCCATAAATGTCAGTTGCCTGAAGAGGCTGGGAGTATTCTTCTGGTATTAAGCTGTCCCAGCTGTCTCTCCATCATAGCTTGGTGCTATGATGTGAGGGACAGAACATAATAGCACATTCGATTAGCTAGGTTGCAATTCTTGTATCAATACAGAGACAAAAGTTATTTACAGATCGATTTCTTGGATAGCCAAAAATTAAAGCCCAGGATAACAGTCTTTATACACTTAAATGTTCAAATCTTTGGGGTATCTTAGCTGGAAGAGGTGAGGAAGGCACTTCTGTTGACAGACTCCAGTGTACATGCCCACACTGTAGCTCTTGTTTGAGCACCATCTCCTCATAAAGGGTCTTCTGAGATGTTTGTTTGGGATTAACCCAGTGAGCTGGTTGTAGATGATTGCCCTGGAAAGAGAATCCTGACCCAAGTTGGGTCAAGTTGATCATCTTCCCTGGAAATTAGAATTGGTTTTTGGAAAGAGCATCAAGTCTCTATTGAGTACTTAGATTTCTAAGTCCTGACCCTGGGTTCGGCACTAGTTCTTTGCAAATACACTAGAGTCCTTCTCAAGGATTGCCCTCTTTTTGAGATAGTATAATTAACTTTACTAGACTAAGGAGGCTCTAAACCTGGGGTGTCCAATCTTTTGGCTTCCTTGAGCCACACTGGAAGGATTATCTTGGGTCACATATAAAATACACTAACACTAATGATAGCTGATAAGGTTTAAAACAACAACAACAACAACAACAACAACAACAAAACAGGTCACAAAAAAAATCTTATGTTTTAAGAAAGTTTACAAATTTTTATTGGGCCGCCTTCAAATGGCCTGTGGGCCATGGGTTAGATGAACTTGCTTTAAACACATCCAGTGCCTCCTTCTCTTTGTTTCCCTTTCTCTTTTAAATAAAGTCTGAGACTACAAACTGATTCTACAATTTATAAGATAACTTTTTGTCTTGGTTAGGAAATAGCTCTGAGTAACACATTATTTTCCATAGTAAATTATGGCACACTTACGGTTGGATGTGATCTTAAATTTGATCTAGTTCAATCATCTCATTTGATAAATAAGACAACAGAGACACAGGGAGGTAAACTGAGTTGTCCATAGTCTTACAATCATTCAAAAAGCAGAGAAATAGTGTTTGAGATTTCTTGCTCCTGATAGCTATATCTTCAAATAATACTGTTTTCCTCTCTTATTCTGCTATGAAAGAAACACAAAATAGAAATGTAAAAATAATTACAAACAAGGCTATGATGTTCAAATATATTGAGTTCTCTATTAAGAGGTTCCAAGTGAAATACGACTATGAGTCTTATTTGTCTTTAAAAGGATACTATTTCTTTAGGAGAGAGGTGGGCAGTGAAGAATGGGCTGGCAGGATTTTGCCAAGTATCGATAAATCTTAGCTGTTGCTTTTAGATGAATGATTCTTCAACAGAATGCTTCTAACTCAGTAAATCTGGCTCTCAGTCACAGTCTGTGTTAGAGCAGAGTTTAGGTAGTTTTGAGGGTGACACAAAGTCCAAACTGTATCAAGTTAAAAAATGAAGCTGAGAAATGTAGGCATATGCATTCAGGCAGAAACCAGGACTGAAAATCCTCATGTCTCATCAATCGTCTGTGGTATCCAGCAGACAACGTTTGCACAGAGTAAGGCTCATTCTCTTCTTGCTGGTGATAGCACAGGTGCAAAATTTCTCTGGACATAAATAAGTGAAGTCATCACTTGTTTTATGAGCTCTAGATATGAGTCTTGTCTCAATGTCACTTCTGAGTTGAGAAGATTCTATGAATATTTTAATCATAGTGTTAATTCTCAAGTGTTGGTCCTTCATGCTACAAATCAAATAGAAAGTAAATGTTTAATGAAGATATGGCCATAATCAGACACTGAGTGTGCTCAGGTGAGCCCCAGAGAGTAGGCAAGCCAGCCGTCAGCCCCTCTCCCCTCTTTTTCTCACCACTTTCCTTGGGATTCCTCTGTTTAAATTCCTGTGGGTGTCTTATGTTGCTAGTGCCTATTCTAACCACCAAAAAAAGTAACTTTAAACTACTGGTACTTTCTACTTTATGGTGAAGTGTCACTGGATTTTATAAGAGGGGGCCTGGGTGATGATGAACACAACAGTGTGGCTTTCTATGGGTGTAATTTTAGACTCTGTGCTGTCTGAATGGGAAAAGTGTGTTTCTAGCTCTTGGGCCATGGTTGCCCATATGGTGCCTTTATGTGAATTAAAAGAAGGTGCCCTTTTCTCTGTGGGTGAAGACATGAGCCACACAGTTTCTGAATGCAGCATGCAGGGATTCCAGCCCTGACCGTCTGTCCTTGTGCAGAGAACAACCCGCACACTTTATGACCAGCCCACCCTCCACCATGAGCACAGGTTACACTGTGCTGGGTGTTTCTGTGATGTGTCTGCCTCATTCTTTACCCTACACCATATATGTCCTTTTTTTCTTCTTCTCTCACTGTATTCTTTTCAAGGAGTAAAACACAAAAAGAATAAAAATAAAAATTAATTGGTCAATTATTTCAAACCTAACTTATTGAGGGCAGGAGATTATAAAAGAGATAGTTTGGCTTCAGATTATCTTTGTTCATTACCTATACCTTGCATAAATACAATATTTTTATATTTATAATATATAAAAATGTATGAAATATATAAATTATATACTTTATACATTAATTATTTATTCATATATTTTTGTCACTTTGGTGAGTGATTTTGATACATATATGAAAACTTTTATATCTAGACAAAAAATTTAATATATGCAATTATATACAAAATTATATATTCTATATAGTTATATCATATATAA
This sequence comes from Craseonycteris thonglongyai, assembly GCA_004027555.1. Classification (NCBI taxonomy): domain Eukaryota; kingdom Metazoa; phylum Chordata; class Mammalia; order Chiroptera; family Craseonycteridae; genus Craseonycteris; species Craseonycteris thonglongyai. The sequence continues at coordinate 28,477 of PVKE010008232.1, read as the reverse complement.
TTTTAATATACTAGGCCTGACAATTAAGTTCACAAACTTGTCACCATGTGCTTACGTTGGCAGCACTGTACAAATAACTTGGTAAGGATTACTAACCTTGGTATATCAGTGTCTCACAGCTGTGTTCATGTCAATGTACAGTGATGTCTTGCTGAGTGGGGTTAATTATTGTGGTTGTGTGGTTTTGGGTGCTGTCATGAGAATATTAGAGCTTGAATTAGAATAATAGACAAACGTTCAATTTCTTGTTAAACTTGGCAAGAGTGGAAGTAAAATCAGGCACATGTTAGTCCAAGTTATGGGGATAATGCCATGAAGAAAATGACAGTGTACAAATGGACTCCACATTTTTCTAAGGGGAGAGAAAGCATCACCAAAGTTACTTAATTCCTAAATGATAGTAATAACATTTTTTTTGTTGTTGCTTTAAATAATTAGAGCAGAATATAAAATAATTGAATATATAATTATGTACATTAAAAATAAGATAATTTAATTACCATATTTTATTGGGTCAGCCAACCTACTCAGATGTGTAAATATAGCTGCTTGTGATTTGGAAGTGACATTTGGAGATATGATATTGAATCAAACCACAGGAATGTAACTTTACGCAACCGTTTCTGTCAAACGGGGGCATGTAGGAGAAGCTGTGGGTAGCTGGCCCAGGTCTCAGAAAGTGTCCCTGATACTCAGGGAGGGTCACCCCATCCATCAGGCTTTCCCCTGGCTGCCTACCTTGAGAACCACACAGGCCATCAAAAGCAGCCTTGTTCCCCAAGCCTACGCACTGGGGAGGGGCTGCAGAGGGTTTTGTGAGGCTGCTCAGTAGAGGCCACTCTGCGGAGTGAGAGTGAAGGGGCAAGCCTGCAGCAGCCACTGCAAACCTGAGTCATTTCTCCCCCAGGGGCATCTGCCAGTGCAGAGGAAGAGGCAAGGAGCCCTGAAGTTTTCACACTAATGGTAGTGGTGCTGCCAACTCTTCTAGGAAATTCCATTTACTCATTTAAACATGACATTTTCATTCTCCTATGTCATTTATGAATTTTTTATTCCTCTACTATTTTTTTTTTACATGCAAACCATGTAATGGGTTTGAATTGAATATATGATAATAAAATAGCTGTTTATCACACTTCATGAATAAAAATCTTTATTTTTTTCAGTTATTATTTGACAGACTTTGAAAATATCAATTAAATTTACCCACTACATCTTTTGGAATAAGAAGGATGATCTACCACCTTCCTTCACAGAGGAGTAAATAAAAGAAATGGCAATCTCAAAAAAAAAAAAAAAATTGACTCCAGTTCACAGGTATTTGTAAAATATGCAATATATGTATATAGATAAAATATTACTTAAAATATACATGATCATATTTCATAATCTGTGGAGTCACAGATTATAAGATATGTTACCATTTTATGCACCACTAAGAAAGAGAAAATACACGTCTTGGAAGAGCTGTTTTAGTTTTACTTAATTATATCACTCTGGTGCACACTTGAAAAGAAAAACAAGTGAAATGAACTGGTTAGGGCATCCACAATTTCTTCACATTTACAGTCCAACTCTCCTGAAACACTTTGCATCTGAAATCACTGATGTGCCCACAGAATGGTCCTCTGTGTCTATAAAAACCGGTGATAGAGAATTTCTTAAAAATAGGGCTCCTATATTGTCTCCAGAATTTTCTTCTAAGCCATTGGGACCTAATAGGCAAATTTCAGTGCTAGGGCCACCTGAACACAGGCAAAGTTATTAAGTCACAATTGCTGCTTGGCCAACAGTAACATGTATTCTCATTTCAGAGACAATAAGATTGTGGAAAAAATTTGTATCTGAGAATCAATGAACTACTGTCTCCCTGGAGATTCTGACAGTAAATATAATTGTTCATGTTTCAAAATGTTGCTTTACAAGATCTCTTCGTTTGGTGAACATGTTGTGAGTACTTAGGTGAGTCGTTGAAGAGGCCCTTAAATGTGAATATATGAGAAATAAAATTGCTCTCAATGAGTTAAACTTTAAAATTAACACATGAATCAGAGTGGGAAAATGTAAACTAATCTTAAGAGATGGGTTGAGAAGCTGGGATGGGTCAGGGGGTTAAGAACTCACTTTGCAGCCCAGGGTCTGAGGATTGAATCCCAGCCCCGGCCCATGTGGACCCACATGCTGAACTGGGGTGTGCTTCCCATGTGGAAGGCCCCACCCGGCCCCCTCCAACCTGTGTGGAACAAAACCATGTCAAAAACTGATGACGTACAACTATGGAGACTGTTCTGGATCCTCCCACTTTGCTCTGTCTCTGTTTCTTTCTGTCTCTGTCAAAAACAATAAAATAAATCTTTAAAAGAAATAGAGAGGATGCTGGTATGGTGGTTGAGCACTCACTTTGCAGCCCCAAGGTCCGAGGATCGGGTCCCGGTTCCAACCCTGGCCCATGTGGACCCATATGCTGAACTGTGGTGTGTGTCCCATGTGTGGGGACCACCAGTTCAGTTCCTGTCACTCAAGCTTTCATGTTGGAGGCCCCTGGTTCGGCCCCCAGCTCACGGGAGAATGCCTTCTATGCAGTAGGCCCCGAGCCTGGTTCCTGCCCTGTGTTGCTCTGTGCCTATCTGTTTGGAATGAAACTATATCGAGAAACTGATGACAAACAACTATGGAGACTACTCTAGGTTCTCCCCTTCTCTCTGTCTCTCTGTCTCTATTTCTCTCTGTCAAAAACAAGAAAAATAAATCTTAAAAAAAAGAAATAGCAATGAATTGATTTGCAGGTCTGAAAAAAATGATCATTAATGTTTGACATCATTTATATGTGAAGAAAGAAATGACCAGAATGGTAATTGTTCAATCTTGGAAACTTGGAAAAAATGAAGATTTGTAGAAGCACTTGGTGATATTCAAGAAACTATCCAGTGGAGATAGAAGTTTTGGCAACAGATTAAGATTGTAAAAAATGCAACAGACAGACATAGCCTGATCTCACCAATTCATGTGATTTATGTAATTCCTTTTGTAGTAACCCTAAGACTCCAAATTAGTGATTACGAAGGACTGCCAATAGAGAAAGAATGAAATAGTTCTATGAATTTTGAATATCAGGGTAATTATTTCTCACTATAAATTAAATTGATTGCCTCTTTAGTTTTAGACACCAATCTACTGAGTTTTAATTAATAGCTCATTCTTCTAGGGTGACACCACCTCTTAAGTCTTCAACAATGAAGGTCTCTAGATAATATCACTATTGTAATGAATATCACCTTATGAGATTTCCTGGGGAGCTGATTGTTTCTAGAAATGCACAAATGTATTTTTCTCCCTGCATACCAAATTTTTGAAAAAATAAATAGTATATAGCAATAGTGATGAAGTAGGCTATGGGAATTATAGCCAGCAGTTAAATGGATATAAAACTGTCTTGCATGGAGAAGTCTAGATTAATACTCACATCTTTGGCGAGAGTGACTTTTGTATATGTGGCAGTGTTAGGGTAGAATAAGGGTTAGTTCAGGAAGAACGGAACTGGATTGACTTATGCACTACATGGAAAAAAATGCAAAGAAGCTGACATAATAAGAGAAACTAGAAATAAGAAAAATTAAAAGTTATTTTATTTTCTGTTGTGGCCTACTACACATAAGCCTGTTTTGTCACAGAGGCTGCCTTTATTCCTAATTCCCTAGAGAAAATGATTTACTCCTTATAATACTCTCCAGAGTGTGCTGTCAGGACTAGGTGTTCAGCAACACTTATTTTGTATTTTTCAAGTATTATAGTTTCATATATACATATTATAATGGCATATAAAAAACATTTTCAAATGTATCACTTAATTCTGTACTTTCAAATAGCACTATGGGTTAGGTTGTAAGTACTCAGAGTTTGGAAACTCACCTATCCTCCAAATCTATCTTATGACTTCTTTCTGCATCTATATGGCGTGAAGATGACATATTTTGTCAGATTTAGATTTGTTGAAACACAGATTATATTTTAGTCAAGTGAACCCACACAGTGTAATCGATAACCAACTTAATGTAATCTCTCAATGTCATTTGCAATAAGAACATGCAATCTACAAGTGCCAGTATAAACCTGCTCAGGATAAAGAATTGAGGCTACAAAGCTGATTGACAGCACCACAATTCTCATTATTTCAGTTGGCTGTCAATTATATAGATTTATTTGTTTGGAACCAGAAGCTATTATAAAAATCTGTGAAAGTAGCAAATCTATTACCAAAAGAATTTCAATAAACTTCTCAGTTTTTAATAAGCTACAAAATTATTTGTATTTTCTTACCTTAAATTCCTCTAGTTCATCTTTTACATTAAAAGAAGAAAAAAAATATATTTTCCAATTACATTCCATAACTCATATTATTTATAGGCCTAAATATCAGTGCTTCATTATTATACTTTTGTAATAAATCAAAAATATTTATTTAAGGAGTTCCTCGTTATGTGTAAGTTTTTATATATAATTATACTTTTTTTGCACTGTAGCACTAAAGACTTCTTTTTTGTTGTTGTTCTATTGCAGATAACTAAGATGAAAACATGTCATTAGCGATGCATTGCTATGAAGTTGGATTTAGATGGGAGAAGGATGTTCACGTTATGATATGATACAGTGTTAGCCTGGGAAGTCCTACATACGAATCTCGAACTACAGGTACAGACCTTCACAGGTTTTCTTCTTGGATCACCAGGGGCCCTATGTTGGCTTTATTTTCAGTAGGACAAACAATGCCTCAAGCTCACTTTGACATGCTATGAACTTATTTCAGTGGTTCTGCACCTGCCCAAAGCAATGTGTAGTGTTTTGACTGGAATTACCTCCACAGCATGGGTCACATTCATATCAATAAGTATGATTTTTTCTTCTATGAAGGTAGCTCTGAATTTTGACAATTGCCAAAAGTTATTTTGATCTAAATCTGGTAAGTAATGTACTGTCTTTTGAACTAGACTGAATGCCTAGGAGAGATAATAATGTGTCATACACTTGTACCATGTCTTATACATATAGCGTGACATCAGGAATAAAGTGGATGCTATACCAAAGTGACAGAGCTGATGGCCTCCAAAGTCATACAAACCTGGTTTCCACTCTCACACTTAGTAATTTCTGCATTTAGGCCAGTTATCTACCCATGCTTTTGTTGCCTCATACAAGGGACAGTAATACTTCCTATTTCATGTGAGTGTGTGCACATAAAGCATAATACATAACACAGTATTTGCTAAGTGTTAGCATTTTATCGCTGTTGCTGTTTATATGCTCAAAATGTGGGTGATGAATGACCAAGATATAGGATACATAAATAATATAAATAACATAAAAAAAATCATTTTGCAAGCTGATTGAAAAAAAAGAATAATATAGAGTGCTTTATAGGAAGTGTTCAAAGTATCATTACTAGGGTTCATTCCATGAATGTGTCCAACCCAATTTAAATATATGTTAGCATTTGAATTGGGACTATCAAAATGCAAACATCAGTTTTCTCACCTGTAAAATGGGTTATGAGAAGGTGATTACAATTCTCTTTAGCTCAAAATTCTGTGGAAGTTTCATGTCCATTACCTAGAACACAGGATTGTGTATTTGGTCCTGTGTGAAGCAGCAGGAGAGAACATGGAGGACAGTACTCTATAGAGAACTAGCAGGTTGGGAACAGGAATTATTTTAGAATGTTTTGAGATAGCTTATAGTCTTTGAGGGCAAAAATGCAGAGCATGTCAATTGCTCATTAAACAGGAAATCAGACTTGTGATTGGAAAGATAGAAGAAGGAGAATGTCTAAAGGTCCAAATGTGGGTAATAAAGGATGCTTAGATCAACATGCATAAACTACTGGCAAAATAAAAGACTGGGATCCAAGTTAATCATTTACTACCTGTAATATTTGTGTTTTAAAATAAAGTCCTTTTGCAGAAACCTTCCTTAATTTAGATAAGGTATTAGATTTTGAAAATATATGGATTATGCATTACAATTATGGATCCAAGGCCATGCTAGTTAATGGTTTCACAAAAATAAAATATTAAGTATTAAAATAAAATATTACAAAGGTTTAGTTAAGTCATAATTTCCCAGTGTGCATAATGACTGATATGATGAGAAATCTCATATACATTAGTTCTATGCCCATAATATTTTAACAGCATGTTAGAAAAGAACATGCAGTGTATTAAACATAGAATTTTATGAATATTGTCCCAATCAATATAAAAATGGGGAGACATCATCGAGATGGCAGTATGAGAGGAACTCTTGAAATCTCTCCCAGAAATAACAACAAATTGAACAACTAAAGCCCAACCAGAGGATCCCTAAGCAACACACAGCCTCAGCTGAGAGACCCATTCATCACAAGAAAATACCTAAAGCTACAGAAAGGGAGGTAAGTGAGAAAGAAGAAAAGGGTGTAGTACGGAGACGTGCTCTGGAACGCGACTCGGAGACCCACCCAGTAACCGACCCAGAGGCTGAGCCGAGTCCATCAGAGGAGAGACTGACGGAGGTGGGAGGTGGGAGCTGGGGGCGCGGGTCCAGGAGCAGAACGACTCTGGGCGGGTTGGAGGCCTGGAATGGACAGAGGCGGAGGCACAGATACCAGAGCGTGGGGTGGACGGAGACAGCCAGCTCGGCTGATGGTGGAGAGAGGCCCCGGTGGGAGTGCAGGGGGTGCAGCCAGGGAACGGGGAGCCAGAGCGCGGGGCAGGAGGCCGGAGCGAGGCCGCAGCCAGCAGCCAGAGATTGGTGTTGGTGACTGGAACATGGGGATGGCTGCCAGAGTGTGGTGAGGGCGGCTGGAGCTGCGGCTCATGGAGTGTAAGGCTAGTGACCTGAGCTAGAAGCGAGCATTCTGGTGGCTAGAGTGCCAGCAGCAGGAGTGTGCTGGTGGCTGAAGTGCAGAGTGACCCTTGATGAGGTGGGGCCCCAAATGGAGCACTGTGTGGACTTAGACACAGGACCTGGCTGCTTCCCTTTGCTCTCTCTCTCAAAGTATGCCCTGCCAGTTCCACCTACAGCCTGCATCCAGTAACTGAGGCTTGAGAGCTGCCATTACACTGTGACTCAAACAGATCTGTGCCTTTCCCCCCAAACCCCTTCCCCACCATTCGCACTGAAGCCAGCAGAGGGATCCAGGAAAACTGTGAAGCACAGGCATGGCAGCTTTTGACTGCAATGGGATCGCAGAGGCATAGAATACCATCGCCCACTATATCTTCCCACAGAGGAGGCATACAGAGACCAGGGAGACTGAGTCAAAGAGAATCCCACCTTCTAGGAAGTCTCCCACTGTGGAAAAAACAAATAAACAAGAGACAGTATTATAAGAAACTGTGGCAACCCCAACTAAGAATTAAAATAAAGATTTCTTCACATCTACCAGGGGAAAAGTCCTCATGTCTAGGAACAGAAATGTTCCAACAGTGATGAATACCCTTGTGAACAAAGGTGCTCAGAAAGAAAGAGGAAAATCTCCAGAAAAGAAGCTTGAAGATATGAAACCAAATGAGCAATCTGACACAGAATTCAAGACTGTAATTCTGAAAACACTCAAAGAGATCAAAGAAAATTGGTGGAGTACACAGAGGGAGCTACACAATCTCAGAAAGTAAATTGAAACTATAAAAAAGAAGCAAATTGAAATTGTGGAAATAAACAACACAATAAAAGAAATAAAAAATGAAATAGCCAGCATAGGAAACAGAGCTGTCCAGATGGAGGAAAGAATTAGTGAAACCGAATACAGAAATTTGGAAATGTTACAGAAGGAAGAAGATAGAGAGCTGATAGCTAAAAGAAATGAAATATATTTATAAGAAATATCTGACTTCATTATAAATAACATAAGAATAATAGGTATTCTGGAGAGAACAGTGGAAGATATGGGCACAAAGAACTTGTTCAGTCAATTAGTAGATAAGAACTTCCCAAATCTATGGCAAAAACTGGGACCTCAAATTCCAGAAGAAAACAGGACCACTAGCTATTTGAATTCTAGCAGACCTTCTCCAATGCGATAGTGCGAAAGCTGTCAAAGGTCAAAGACAAAGAAAGAATCCTCAAGGCAGCCAGAAAAAAAGAACATCATAACCTCTAAGAAAAAAAAAAAAAAAAAGCCCATCAGATTATCATCAGATTTCTCAACAGAAACTCTACAGCCCAAGAAGGAGTATTCAAAATATTGAAGGAGAGCAAGTAACAGCCAAGAATCATCTATCTGGCAAAGTTATCCTTTAGATATGAAGGAGGAATAAAGAACTTTTCAGACATACTGAAAGTGAAGAAATTCTCAAGCACAAGGCCAGCATTTCAAGAAATACTGCAGGAGGCAGTTGTACTGGAAACAAAAAAGTAAAAATAAATAGGGATGAACTGAAAGAATGAAAACATAAAAGGGGAGGAAGTAAAAGTTTAAACTTCCCCAGAGAATGAATATAAGAGCATCCTTAAAAAAAGGAACCACTGCATTTATGAAAATTTCTTTTACATGAAGTTCATGATAATAACTCAAAAACAATTTAGAACTGGGACACATAAAAAATAAATAAATAAAAGGAGAGAGAGAAAGAAAACAGTGAAAACAGTCATAAATACCATCAAATTGAAATAACCATTGGAAATAAAAAAGAAAAGACACAATAAGAAAAAAGAGCTACTGGAAAACAAAAGATAAAATGGCTCTAGGAAGTCCTCATCTATCAATCATTACCCTAAATGTAAATGGACTGAACTCACTAATAAAAAGATATAGAGTAGCAAACTAGATTAAAGGACAAATATCAACCTTATGCTGCCTACAAAAGATACACCACAGCTACAAGGACAAACATAGACTTAAAGAGAAAGGGTGGAAAAAAATACTCCAAGCAAATGGCATCCAGAGAAAACCAGGTGTAGCCATAATTATATCTGATAAAACAGACTTCAGTATTAAAAAGATAGTAAGAGACAAAAATGAACAAATTATGTTGATAAAGGGGATAATACAAGAAGACATGACATTTATTAATATATATGCCCCACAACCAAGAAGTATCAAAATTCACAAAGCAATCACTAACAGATCTAAAAGATGAGACTGACAAAAGCACAATTATAATAGGAGACCTAAACATTCTCTTGACAGCCATGGACAGATCATCCAAACAGAAAATAAAAAAGAAAATATTAGCTTTAAATGCTACATTACAGCAATTGGACTTAGTTGTCATTTACAGGATACTTCATCTATAACATATGACTATACATTCTTTTATGGTGCACATGGAACATTCTCAAGGATAGACCATATGCTGGGATATACAGCTAGCCTCAGCAAAGTTAAGAAGATTGAAATTATACCAAGTGTATTGTCTCATCACAAAGCTTTGAAATTGGACTTCAACTACAAAGACAAAGCAGGAAAAACCATATTTACATGGAGATTAAACATGTTATTTAAAAAATGACTGAATCAAAGAAGAAATAAAAGGAGAGATTAAAAAATACATAGAAATAAATGACAATGAAAATACAACACACCAAAAGTACTGAGATGCAGTGAAAGTACTAATAAGAAGGAAATCTATATCACTACAAGCCCATCTCAAGAAACAAACAAATAAACAAAAGAAAACAAACAAACAAAACACAAGTAAAAGTCTAATACCAGATCTTAAAGAACTAGGAAAAGAAGAACAAAAAATACCCCAAGTCAGCAGAAAGAAGAAAATAATAAAAATTAAAGCAGAACTAAATAAAAGAGAAAATTGAAAAACAATAGAAAAAAAAATGCAACAAAAACCTGGTTCTTTGAAAAAAATTAATAAAATTGACAAACCCCTGGCTAGGCTCACCAAGTGAAAAAGAGAAAACAAAAAAATAATGCAAATTAGAAATGAAAGAGGGGAAAGTACAACTGACACCACAGAAAAATAAAGGATCATACGAGAATACTATGAAGGATTATATGCCACCTAATTTTGCAACCTAGAAGAAATGAACAATTTTTTAGAAACACATAGTCTATCTAGAATGAATTAGGAAGAAGTGAGTAATCTAAACAGACCAATCAATGGTAAGAATATTGAAACAATCAGCCAAAACCTCCCTAAAAGCAAGAGTCCAGGGCCAGATAGTCTCACTAATGAGGTTTACCAGGAATTCAAAGAGGAACTAAAATCTACCCTCCTCCAAATTTTCCCAAAAATTGAAGAAGAAGCAATACTTCCCAACTCATTCTATAAGGCCAAGATTACCCTAATACCAAAGCCTGGCAAGGATATCACACAAAAAGAAAACTATAGACCAGTAGCTCTGATGAACACCAATGCAAAAATCCTAAACAAAATACTATCAAATAGACTACAACAATGCATTATAAAGATTATACATCACGATCAAGTGGAATTCGTTCCAGGGTCACGAGGATGATTCAATATACACAAATGGATTAATATGATATAACACATTAACAAAACAAAAGACAAAAACCATATGATTATATCAACTGATGCAGAAAAAGCATTCAACAAGATAGAACATCTATTTATATCAAAACACTTAATAAAATGGGTATGGAAGGAAAGTACCTCAACATAATAAAGGTCATATATGACAAAACCTTAGCGCATGTCATACTGAATGGGGAAAACCTGAAACCCTTTCTTCTAAAATCAGGTATAAGACAGGGATGTGCCCTGTCACCACTACTATTCACTGAAAGTTCTAGCCAGAGCAATTAGACAGGAGAAAGAAAGAAAAGACATCCAAATTGGGAATGAAGAAGTTAAACTGTCACTTTTTGCAGAGGACATAATCCTTTGTATAGAAAACCCTAAAGACTCCATCAGAAAACTAATAGAAATAATAAATGAATACAGTAAAGTTGTGGGATACAAAATCAATGTACAAAAATCCAGAACGTTTTTATATATGGACAGTGAAACTTCAGAAAAGCAAATGAGAAAAACTATACCTTTTCTGATCAAAACAAAGAGAATGAAATACTTACGAATAAACAGCAAAATACATGAAGGATTTATACATGGGAAACCATGACACAATTAAGAGAAACTGTAGAAGATACAAAGAAATGAACAGGTATTCCATGATCATGGATTGGAAGAATCCACATAGTTAAAATGGCCATCTTACCCAAAGCATACAAATGTAATGTAATTTCCATCAAAATCCCACAGACATTCTTTTAAGAAATAGAATTAAAAAATCATCAGATTCTTATGGAACCACATAAAAGCCCCAAATTGCCAAAGCAATCATATGAAAAACGAGTAAGACTGAATGCATCACACTCCCTGACTTCAGTCTATATTACAAAGCGTTAATAATCAAACATCTTGGCATTGGCAAAAAAATAGACATACAGACCAATGGAACAGAATTGAAAACCCAGGAATAAACCCACAGAATTTTTGATGAAGGAGCAAAAAATATTCAATGAAGAAAAGAATGGCTCTTCAGTAAATGGTGCTGGGAAAAGTGGAAAACCACATGCAAAAGAATGAATCTGGACTGTGAACTGTCACCATATACCAAAATTAACTCAAAGCAGATTAAACACCTCCACATAAGACCTGAAACAATAAATTGTATAAAAGAAAATATCGGTACTAAACTTACTGAACTTGGGTTCAGAGAGCACTTTATGAATTTGACCTCAAAAGCAAGGGAAGTATGGGGAAGCCGGGATGGCTCAGTGGGTTGGGTGCTCACTTTGCAGTCCCGGGGACCGAGGATCGAATCCTGGCCCCGCCCATGCGAATCCATATGCTGAACTGGGGAGTTCCCCCAGTTCAGTTCTCTCTCTCTCTCTCTGTCAAAAACAATAATATATATATATATATATATATATATATATATATATATGAAAGAAATCAACAAATATTTTTTAAAAAGCAAGGGAAGTAAAAACAAAAATAAATGAATGGAACTATATTGAATTAAAAAGCTTCTGCACAGCAAAGGAAACTATCAACAAAGTAAAAATAAAACCAACCGAATGGGAGAAAATATTTGCAAACAATGCCTCTGATAAAGGCCTAATATTTAAAATATATAAAGAACTCATACAATTCAACAACAAAAAAACAAATGATTCAATTAAAAAATGGGCAGAAAAAAAAATGGGCAGAAGTCCCAAACAGACACTTCTTCCATGAAGACATACAAAAACCCAATGATATATGAAAAAATGCTCAACATCACTAGCAATTTGGAAGATGTAAATAAAACCCACAATGAGATACCACCTCACACCTGATAGAATGGCTATAATCAACAAGACAAGAAATAACTAGTGCTGGAGAAGCTGTGGAGAAAAAGGAACCCTCATACACTGCTGGTGAGAATGTAAATTGGTACAGACACTGTGAAAGGCAGTATGGATATTCCTCAAAAAATTAGAAACTGAATTGCCATATGACCCAGCAATCCCTCTTCTGGGTATCTACTCAAAAAACTCAAAAAATTACAAAGATATATGTACCCCAATGTTCATCTGAGCATTATTCACGGTGGCCAAGTTGTGGAAAGTACCCAAGTGTCCTTTGATAGATGACTGGATAAAGAAGTTGTGGTACATTTACACAATGGAATACTGCTCAGCAATAAGATGGAATATAGTAATTTGTGACAACATGGATGGACATTGAAACCATCTTATTACAGAAAATAAGTCAAACTGAAAGAATCATGAAACATATGACCTCACTTATAGGTAGAAAATAAAACTGAAAGTAACAAACAAAAACTCATGGACACAGTCAATATTTTAGTGGTTACCTGAGGCTAAAGGGGGAGGTGGGTTGGGGAGCTGGAGGGGTGGAGTAGGGAGGGGGCATCAAGTATATGGTGATGGAAAGAGAGTTGATTCTGAGTGGTGAGCACATAATACAATGCATAAACAGTGTAATGTAGAATTGTACACCTGGAACCTATGTAATTTTTACCACCCAGTATCACCCCAATAAATTTAACAATGAAAAAAATAATAATAAAAATTTAAAAAGAAAGAAAAGCTAAAATAAAATAAAAAAAGTGAGTTGACTAAAAGAAAAATATTTATTAATTAAATTGTTTTTCTGTGGGCCTTGGAAAACTTGTGAAGATGGTATACAAATCACTGAAGTTTGGAAAATTTTGCCTAGGTAATAAATTACTTATCTGTCAGGAATTGTTATAATTAGCACAATAATAACTATAACATTTTCTTATTTCAATAATTCAATGTCTTTGACAACAATGACTTGGCCACTGATCCAATACTGGGTTAGATTACTTGAAATAAATATATATACATAGAAGGCTCCAAGACACAAAGGTATTATGTCTAGGATGGTTGCTGTTGTATCTCTAGTGCCTGGCATATAATATGCGCTAATAAATATTAGTTAAGCGAATAAATGAACAATTATATAAACTCAAGTGAACACATTAAAATTCTAAAAATTTTACACAGGGGATAACATAAAATAAACAGATATTTTAAAAACTGGAAAATGACTCACACTTTTTCTAATATCTGGTAGAACTCTACTATATGATATTGGCCATTAAAGTTTCTGCTTATAAAATTATAGAGTTCGTTAAATTAAAAATAAAAAGAATAATGATCAGAATTAGAGATTTGGAATCATGTCAGTTAAAGTTCTACTAAACTACCTGTGAAGTTCAAGTGCTGTGATTTAAAGTTTATCTTAAAAGAGACTGAATGGGAGGAATCTTTCCAAATTGACTTTTTCTGCATATTTATTAAAATATTCCATAACCTCAAATAACTGCAGCAAGAAACTAAGAATCTAGAGTGGAATTTAATTTAAAGGTCTCAAGCGCTGTAAGTTTTCCAAGTTTAGTAAAGGCAAAAGGTGAAAGAGTTACATTAGTGTTGAAAACTATACTTTTGTGATATATATGAATGATTTATTTTTTTTTTATTAAAGAAAATTTGATGTTTTCATGCTTATAAAATTTCCATTATTTTTTTTGTTATAGAAATCATTTATACACTAAATATTTTCTGGCACAGAAAATATCCCATTTAAAGCACAATTATTATCATCTAAGAACATTTTTAATAGACTTGCTGTCTATTAAAACATCATTATATAGGAATACTGACAAAGAAAGCTGTAAAACACTGACTTATTTTGAACATTGTTTTCTTCTTTCCTTTATTATTCTACCATGAAAGGGAGAGCAATCAATAAAAACAGGACCATTTCTGTAGAGCTAAAGGCAAATTGAGATGAGACCAAAAATTCACTTCAGGGGAAGCTGGGATGGCTCAGTGGGTTAAGCGCTAGCTTTGCAGCCTGGGGACTGAGAATTGAATCTTGGCCCTGGCCTGTGTGAACCCATGTTTTGAACTGAGATGTGCTTCCCATGCAGGAGGCCTCCAGTTTGGCTCTTGCCCCCAAGTTTGGCCTCTGACTCCAGAGGGTGTGCCTCCCATGCAGGAGGCCCCCAGCTCAGTTAACACCCTGCACAGCCCACACCCATCTGTGTGGAACAAAACCATGTTGAAAACTGATGACGTGCAACTATGAAGATTGTTCTGGGTCATCCCCCTTCTCTCTGTCTCTCTTTGTCTGTCTCTGTCTCCATCAAAAATAAAATAAATCTTAAAAAAAAATTCATTTTAATGATATTGTAATAGAGAAATGTGCTTAATGGGGTCATGGTAGTCTGTCCAAATGTTTTCATAAGGTTTAAAATGTAAGAAAGAAATATCACTGGTTTTAACAATAAATCTCTTTCAAATTCAACTTCTTTCTCATCTCTTTTAAGTAGTTAAAACCACTTCCTTTCACTTTTCACTACTAACCAATACCATCTAGACCAAATTATCATTATTTACAAGCAAAACTGTATCACGCAGATAAATGATGTAATGACAAAAATCCACAGCATCCACAGAAGCTCCTGAGCAAGTTGGTTCATATCTATCTCTAGTTACACACAGACCCTAATAAAGGGTTGTCACAGTGGAGAAAATACTTCAGTGTTATGTGGAAGTTGAAGTGTTTTATTTTCAAATAGAAATAAAGATGAAACTATCAAGTCATTAAAAATGAATATTGTATATGGGAAATGTGAACATTATAATAAAGAGAATCTAAAATTTTCAAAGGGAAGGTAGAACTTGAGAAGAGTAGGGTGGTAAGAATATGATGCTAACAGATAATTATCTTTTCAGAGGAAGTAAGTATTCTGTTGCATAATGCATTTTAAAAAAAATTTTGTTAAATTTATTGGGGTGACATTGATTGGTAACAATTAGATAGTTTCTGGATGTACAAGTCCACATTACATCGCTCATGCATTGCATTATGTGCTCACCACCCAGAATCAGCTCTCTTTCCATCACCATATATCTGGTGTCCACTCCCACTCCCTACCAGAACTCTCACCTCCCCCTCCTCCCCTTTCCTCAGGTAACCACCAAACTATTGAGTGTATCCATAAGGCTGGTGCGCACTCCCGCCGCCCCTCCCCACTCTCCCTTCCCACTCCTCCCCTTCCCTTGGTGATTCCCTCAGGCAATCACCAAGCTATTGAATGTGTCCATAGGTCTCTGTGTCTTTGTTACTTTCAGTTTTATATTCCACCTATAAGTGAGGTCATATGTCTCCTGATTCTTTTAGTCTGACTTATTTTGCTTAATAAGATGGCCTCTAGGTCCATCCATGTTGTCACAAATGACTGCATTTCATCTTTTCTTATCGCTAAGTAGTATTCCATTGTGTAAACGTACCACAACTTCTTTATCCAGTCATCTATTGAAGGGCATTTTGGTTGTTTCCTTGTTCTGGCCTCTGTGAACAGTGCTGCAATGAACATGCAGGTATAGACATCTTTGCAGATTAAGGCTTTCAGATTTTTTGGGTAGATACCCAATAGAGGGATGGCTGGGTCATATGGTAATTCCATTCCTAATTTTTTGAGGAATCTCCATACAGCCTTCCACAGTGGTTGTACCAGTTTACATTCCCACCAGCAGTGTATGAGGGTTCCTTTTTCTCCACAGCCTCTCCAGCACTTGTTTTCCCTTGTCTTGTTGATTATAGCCATTCTAACAGGTGTAAGATGGGATCCCATTGTGGTTTTTATTTGCAAGTCCTTAATTGTTAGTGAAGTTGAGCATTTTTTCATATATCTGTTGGCCATATGTCTTCATGAGAGAAGTGTCTGTTAAAATCATCTGCCCATTTTTTAATTGGATTGCTTGTGTTTTTATTGTTGAGTTGTACAAGTTCTTTGCATATTTTTGATATTAGCACCTTATTAGAGGCATTGTTTGCAAATACATTTTCCCAGTTGGTTGGTTGCTTCTTTGCTTTGTTGTTGATGGTTTCCTTTGCAGTGCAAAAGCTTTTTAGCTTGATAAAGTCCCATTCATTTATTTGTACTTTTACTTCCCTTGCCAATGAGGTCAGATTCATAAAGTCCTCCCTGAACCCCAGGCCTATAAGTTTAGTATGAATGTTTTCTTCTATGAAGGTCTTTAATCCATTTTGAGTTAATTTTGGTATGTGGTAAGAAATTGATGTTCACATTCAGCCTTTTGCATGTGGTTTTCCAATTTCCCCAGCACCATTTACTGAAGAGGCTTTCCTTCCCCCACTGTATATTTTTCGCTCCTTTGTCAAAAATAATCTGTCCATATCTTTGTGGGTTTATTTCTGGGTTTTCAATTCTGTTCCACTGGTCCGTGTACCTGTTTTTCTGCCAGTACCAAGCTGTTTTGATTTCTGAGGCTTTGTATACAGATAAAAGTCAAGCAGTGAGATGCCCCCAACTTTATCCCTTTTTCTTAGGATAGCTTTTGTGATTTGTGGTCTTTTGTGGTTCCATATAAATTTGATGATTTAAAAAATCTATTTCTTGAAGGAATGACAGGGATTTTGATGGGAATGGCATTGAATCTGTATATTGCTTTGGGGAGTATTGCCATTTTAACTATGTTGATCCTACCAATCCATAAATATGGAATGTCTTTTCATTTCTTTGTGTCCTTTTTAATTTCTTTTAACAATGTTTTATAGTTTTCAGTGTATAAGTCCTTCATGTTCTTTGTTAGATTTATTCCTAGGTATTTCATTTTTTTGTTTTCAATGGCAAAGGGAATAGGTCTTCTCATCTCTCTTTCTGAAGTTTCATTGTTGGCATACAAAAATGCAGTTGATTTTGGAACATTGATTTTGTAGTCTGCGACTCTACTGTATTTGTCTATTATTTGTAATAGATTTCTGATAGTCTTTAGAGTTTTCTATATAAAGGACCATGTCATCTGCAAAGAGTGACAGTTTAACTTCTTCTCTCACAATTTTAATACCTTTTATTTCTTTCTTTTGTCTGATTGTTCTGGCTAGAACTCCCAGAACTATGTTGAATAGCAGTGGTGATGGGACATCCCTGTCTTGTTTCTGATTTTAGGAAAATAAGCTTCATTCAGCTTTTCTGAATTCAGTATATTTGCTGAGGTTTGTCATATATGGCCTTTATTATGTTGAGGTACTTTCCTTCAATTCCCATTTTATTCAGTATTTTTATCATAAATGTGTGTTGTATTTTGTCGAATGCTTTTTCTGCATCGATTGAGATAATCATGTGGTTTTTATCCTTTGTTTGGTTTATGTGCTGGATTACATTGATTGATTTGCATATGTTGAACCATCCTTGAGCCCCTGGGATGAATCCCACTTGGTCATGGTGAATAATCTTATTAATACATTGTTGTATTCTGTTAGCTAAAATTTTACTTAAGATTTTTGCATCAGTGTTCATCAGGGAGATTGGCTTATAGTTATCCTTTATGGGATTGTCTTTCCCAGGTTTTGGTATTAGGGAGATATTAGCTTCATAGAATGAGTTGGGTAATATTGCCTCCTCTTGAATTTCCTGGAGTAGTTTGAGGAGGATGGGCATTAGTTCTTATTTGAATGACTGGTAGAGCTCATTGGTAAACCCATCTGGTCCTGGCCTTTTGCCTTTGGGCAGGTTTTGAATAGTGGTTTCAAGTTCTGTACTGTTGATTGGTCTATTTAGGTTATCCAAATCTTCTTGGTTCAGTTTAGGTAAACTATATGTTTCTAGAAATTTGTCCATTTCCTCTAGATTGTCAAATTTGGTGGCATAGAATCTTTCATAATAGTCTCTTATGATTGTTTGTATTTCTGCAGTAAGTTGTGATCTCTCCCCTATCGTCCCGTATTCTGGAAATATGAGATTTTTTTCTTTGCACTTTGGTGAGCCTAACCAGTGGTTTGTTAATTTTATTTATTTTTTCAAAGAACCAGCTCTTTGTGGCATTAATTTTATCTATTGTTTTTCTGTTCTGAATTTCATTAAGTTCTGCTTTAATTTTCATTAATTCTTTTCTTCTGCTAGCTTTGGGGTACCTCTGTTCTTCTTTTTCTAGTTCTATAAGATGAGATGTGAGGGTGTTTACTTGTAGTTTTCCCTGTTTCTTGGGATAGGCCTGTAATGATATAAAGTTCCCTCTTATTACTGCTATTGCTGTGTCCCAGAAATTGTGGTATGTCGTGTTTTCATTGTCATTCATTTCTATACATTTTTTTAATCTCTTGTTTTATTTTCTCTTTGACCCAGTCATTTTTTTAAATAATTGCAGTTATGCAACTTAAGCATTTGTCTTTATTGTTTTTTATTATTTTTTTATTTTTTATTGTTTTTGACAGAGAGAGAGAGAGATACAGAGACGGAGAGAGAACTGAACTGGGGGAACTCCCCAGTTCAGCATATGGGTCTGCACGGGCTAGGGCTTGGATTTGATCCTCAGTCCCCAGGGCTGGAAAGTGAGTGCTTAACCCATCCCGGCTGAGCCATCCCGGCTTCCCCAGACCCAGTCATTTTTTAAATAGCATGTTGTTCAATCTCCACGTATGTGTGGTTCTCTCTGCAGTTGATCTTTTGCAATTGATATCTAGTTTCAATGCTTTGTGTTCTGAGAATATACTTGGTATGATTTGAATGTTCTTAAATTTGGTGAGGTTGGATTTAAGTCCCAGGACATGGCCTATCCTTGAAAATGTTCCATATGCACTAGAGTAAAATGTATAGCTCTGTGTTGCAAGATGAAATGTCCTATAAATGTCAATTATGTCAATTTTCTATAGTATATCACTTAAAGCTGCAATTTTCTTATTTATTTTCTGCTTAGATGATCTGTCCAATGTTGTCGGGGGGGTGTTTAGTGCCCCTACCACAAGTGTATTTTTGTCAAATTCTCCTATTAGATCTGTTAGTAGTTGCTTTATAAATTTTGGTGCTTCCTGATTGAGGGCATATATATTGATGAGTGTCATGTTTTCTTGATGTATTGTCCCTTTTATCAAAATAAAATGTCCATCTTTATGTCTTTTTTAAAATTTTTATCCTGATGTCTGTTTCATCAGAAATCAGTATGGCCACTCCAGCTTTTCTCTTACTGCCATTTGCCTGGAGTATTGTTTTCCATCCTTTTACCCTGAGTCTATGTTTGCCTCTGTGGCTGAGGTGTTTCTCTTATAAGCAGCATGTGGTTGGATTTTGTTTTTTAATTCATTCTGCTACCCTGTGCCTCTTTATTGGTGAATTTAGTCCATTTACATTCAGGGTGATGCTTGATATATGAGGATATCCTACTACCATTTCTTCTTTCCTTTTTATTTTTTTGTTGTCCCAACTTTTCTCCATTTATTTTGATTTCTTGATTCAGGCCGAATAGCCTCCTTCAGTATTCCTTGGAGTGCCGGTTTTGAGCTGGAGAGTTCCTTCAGCTTCTGCATATCTGAAACGGCCTTAATTCCTCCTTCATATCTAAAGGATAATTTTGCTGGATAGTTCATTTTTGGCTGAAATTTTCTTTCTTTTAATATTTTGAAGATTGGGCTTCACTCCCTCCTGGCTTGCAGAGCTTCTGCTGAGAAATGTGGTGACAGACTGATAAGTTTTTCTTTGAAAGTTATATTTTGTTTTTTCCTGGCAGCCTTGAGGATTCTTTATTTGTCTTTGGTTTTTGACATCTTCAGAACAATGTGCCTTGGAGAAGATCTGCTATGGTCTAGGCAGCTAGGGCTCCTGTTTTCCTCTTGAATTTGGGGTACTAGTTCTTTCCATAGTTAGGAAAATTCTCATCCACCATTTGTTTTAGTAGACTCTGAGAAGATTTCATCTTTCTTCCTTCTGGTACCCCTATTGTTCTAACATTGCTCTTTCTGATGGAGTTAGAGAGTTCTTGTAGGGCTCTTTCATTTCTCTTGATTATCATTTCCCTTTCTTCTTCCTTCTGTGAAGTTTCCATGTTTCTATCTTCGATTTTACTCATTCTTTCCTCTAGCTGCTCAGCCCTGTTTCCTATGTTGGTCAATTCTTTTTTCAGCTCTCTCATTATGCCTTTCATTTCGAGGAGTTCCTTTTGGTTCTGCTCTAACGTCTCAATTTTATTGGTAAAGTACTTGTTTTGCTCAAAAAATTTCTTGTTGAGGTCATTTAATTGTGTTTGGGTACTTTGCCAGCATTGACTGAGCTCTCTGAGTGTCTTGAGTATTGCAGCCCTGAATTCTGTCTCACTTAGATTTGATTCCAAGTGTGCAAGCTCCTTTTCTAAAAACTGCCCCTGATCTTCTGCAGGGGCTTTGAATTCTGAGGTGTGCATTGGATTTGATGTGGTTTCTTTTTTTTTTTGCTTTAGATATGAGTATGTTTTCCCTGGGGGTTTGCCTATCACATGGGCTTCTCTTTATTTTTCTTATGGGTTCAGTTGTGGGAGGAGGAGTTTTGGGGAGAGAGTTGGGGGAAGCAGTCAGTTTCTGTGCCCTGAGGTTGCTCTTCTAACAGCTGTCTTAGCTGTTAGAAGGCAGGGTAGTGAAGGTGTGGGCAGGGGTTGGGGCCATGTGAGTTGGTGCTGGGGCGGGCCTGAGACACAATAGCAGATTCCTCTGTCAGCAGGGGGGCTGGTGGTTCAGTGTGGGCAGGGGGCATAGCAGCTCAGGTCTTTCTCCCCTCTGATCAGCTGCTTTTACTTTAATTGTGTCTGTGAGCTGGGCCCACTGGGTGGTGGTGCAAGTGGGGTCTTAGTGGAGGCCCAGTTGGCTGCATGGGTGGGGGCACAGCTGCAGTCTGTTCAGTGGTGCAATGGCGGCAACTCAGCTGGCGGCTCCACCGGGCCCCTAAGTCCTCTGCTCAGCTCAAGCTGTTTTCACTTTAAGCGCATCTAATGCACCTGAAGTGCTGCCGCTGTGGGCTCGTGACCAGGCCCCTTGGGCTGTGGCTGGCAGCTCCACTGGGTCCCTCAGTCCTCCACTTCGAGCCTCTGCCCTCACTCCAAGAGCCCTGTCTTCAAAAGGTGCTTCCTAACAGTCAACTCAAGGAGCTTAGCTGTGTCACCTCTGTAAATCAGGGGTGCTGAGCTGCTGTAGGCTGATGCCCTGCTATCTCCCCACCCGCCAGTTCCTCCTCAGGCTCCATGATCTGATTAGGGCACCGCTTGCTGCTTCTTGAGTTTGGGTGTTAAATTGTCCACAGTCTTGTGGGGCTTCCACTCTCCTCAGGTCTTGGCTTTCAGCCTGCTCTCGCTCTAGCTCCACTTTGACTGTAGTCCCCCAACCCCCCTTTGTTTTTGCCAGCCCCAGGTCAAACTCCGTGTCCCTGTTCCCAAACTGCTCCTTCCCCTTCCCTCTCCCGCTCTCCCTTTTTTCTCTAACCTTTGGGTTTTGTTCTGCATTGTATGGTTCTCTCAGTCAAGGGTGCTTCTCAGGGTTTCCCTGTGGATGCCCCTTTGTTCATAAGTCCCTTCCCAGGTAGGTATTGGGGTTCTCCTCTCATGCCAGCATGTATTTCTCCTGCATTATTATTTTTTTAGGATTTATTTTATTGTTTTTGATGTAGAGAGAGAAAGCGACAGAGAGAGACAGAGAGGAGGAGAGGGCCCAGAGCAGAGCAGTCTCTATAGTTGCACATCATTAGTTTTTGACATAGTTTCATTCCACACAGGTGGGTAAGGGATAGCACAGGACAGGAACCAGGCCTGGGGTTTCCCCTCATGAGAGGTATGCCCTCACAAGCCTGGAGCTGAACCAGGGGCCTCTTACATGAGAATCTTGCTCCACTGGAAACCAACTGAGGGCCTCCCACATGGGAAGCAGTTCAGCATATGGGTCCTCATAGGCTGGGGCTGGGATTCAATCCTCAGACCTCAGGGCTGCAAGGTGAGTGCTCAACCTGATGAGACATCCTGGCTTCCCCTTGTTCTTATTCTTTTTTTTTTTTTTTTAAAGATTTATTTTATTGTTTTTAAGAGAAAGTGAGAAGGGGAGGAGGGGAGGGAGAGGGAAGGGAGAGGAAGAAGGAGAAGGGGGAGGGCCCATAGGAGACTCCACAGTTGTATATCATTAGCTGTGATACAGTTTCATTCCACATGGGTGGATGTGGGACTGAGCAAGGTGGTTCCCACCAAACCAGGAATCTTCCACATGGGAGGGGAGAACATTTGCTATCATTCTAGCAGCTACTAGTTGTGTCTTGGTTCAGTATGAGTTTGCACAAGCAGGGTCTGCGATTCAATCCCCAGACCTCATGGTTGGAAGGCATGTGCTCAACCATTGAGCTATCCTGGCATCCCCAGATAGTATGCTCCTTTATATTTTGTTTCAATGTAATATTTAATTCAATTTTTTTCTTTGACATCATCTTCCTCTAGTTTTTGTGTATGGAATAGGATAACAAGGGAGAGGGGAGAAAAAAAACACATATAAAGTAGATGTTGAAGCAAAAGTAAGAGAGGGTGACTAATAAAAATAGTGGCATACCAGCTCTCAAACAAAAACTCCAAAACTCCACATGGGAGATCCTTTAAAAATTATGTTAGCTATTATTTTCTGTGTACACAGGTAGAACTGGGGCCAAGGATAGGAATGATTTAGAGCAGGGATGTCCAATCTTTTGGCTTCCCTGGGCCGCACTGCAAGGAAAAAAATTGTCTTGGGCCACACATAAAATATACACTAACAATAGCTAATGAGCTTAAAAATAATCCTTATAATGTCTTAAGAAAGTTTAAAAATTTGTGTTGGGCTACATTTAAAGCCATCCTGGGTTGCTCATGGCCTACAGGCTGCAGGTTGGATAAACTTGATTTAGAGAGTGAAAGTGCTCTGTTTGAAAATATCTTCTTCATATTTTGATTCTCTTTGAAATAAAAATACCACTGGGAGAGGTAATATGTTACATTGATATGTTAGAGTCATATCAGATCACTACTTTCCTATCCAAGGAAGGACACTGGGGGAAGGCTGAGGTGAATTAAGACATGAGAAAGAGAAAAGAAACAAAACAAAAAATAAAGAAAAATGTCCAAGCTCGTCTGGAATTTCGGTTAACAATCATCAAATAATACAGGAGTAAGATTAACAGCCCTACAAATATCATTGATGATAACTATTACTAGGGCATAACTTGTTGTGATTTATAATAATAAGCCAATATATTAATAGTGTTCAAGTAACCATTTTTTGTAAATGTTTCCCAAATTTATTGTTATGTTGACACAGTTCCTTTTATAAATACTTGGTAGACAACCTGGATAGTAACTCAATTAACATGTTTTATGGTCTGTTGTTTACTTTTAAAATACATCCGTGAGGACAGTTTGACATAGTTGCATGTGTTGTTAGTTAGTTTATACCCAAGGGTTGATCTAAGCAGAAACATACATTCCAGGGGTGGTTGGATTGCATTTCATTAAAAGACCAAATTTCAGAGGTGGATATACTATAAGTGTGTAAGGTATGTTTATCTGTGTCAAGACCTCATGCTTTGTTAATTGGGATATATAAATGTAATCGGTAGCTGCATATGGAAGATGGGTTTCACTGATAACATTACTGATGTTCATCTTTGTTTATTGGCTAAAATAATTTATAGGTTCTACCCACTCTTGTGGGATAAAGAAATCTGGAAAACCCTTAGCCTTTTTACTCTTCAGAATGGTGACTGAGGTTGGAATCTTAAATAGTTCTGTCTTATACATTTAATTAGAGGGTTCTGATTGACTGATCTCAATTATAAAGTAAACTCAATCCTGATTCTAGAATGTTTTCATATTTGCTGTGAAAGAAGCATCTGTACCAGGAGTACTTGGAATGCCTAGAAGGATACAGAACATGGACTTTCAAGTTTACAGAAGAGGTTGCATAGACAACCTTTGAGCCTACTGCTAATAAACATCCATCTTCTCATTGTTGGTGGGGTAGACTTTCACACTTGTTTACTTATCTAGTGTTGAGATAGATGAATAAGTTACTCATATCTACTCATCTACCTCTACCCATTGCTGGCGACTCATATCTACTAAAAGAGCTGAAGTGGCATAGGTCTGTTCACCACAGTGCCAACTGTATATATCAGACACTGCTGAATACAGTAGTGAATAAGATAGATATTTTAGATCACATCCTATACTCTAGGAACCAGAAATCAAGAACGGGAAAAAAATTAAACTATATTAGTGATAACATATTATTTTAATTATAAAAACTAAGGGTTGCTCAGGATGCTTCAATCTATTAAAAGGGAAAAAAATAAATGTATGCCATTAAAAGATATAGATAGAAGCCTCTCATTCAAACCTATAGTTGTTATGCAAATAGCTTTTTGTAAACTGTCTTATAGATGCACCAATAGATGATAAGTTTAAACACTCATGTAGCTGTCTGGGAAATATTAGTAGCAAAACCTGTTTATGTCTAGTTCACATACCTTCAAAATTGGAATATTAATATCTCTCAGGGTTATTGTGAAGATTAAATTAAATACTATGGATGAAAACATTTATCATAATACCTCATAAAGAGAGTCAATAATAAACAAAAAGGGAAAGATTTATTGATATTAAAAATTTGAATATTTCAAAAAGTTAAAAAAATATGTTTTTTGAAAAAATTATTTGGTAATATGGTATTTCACTAGAGGATTAAAAAGAAATAAGGTTTCCAGTTTAAGATGGTGAGTAAACATATGTATCTAACTTTTTTCTTCCTAAAATCTCTACTAAAGTTAGAGTATATATTATAATACACAGACATACATATATATACATTAAATATAATCTTTTAAAAACCAGGACATTACTGAGTGTAAAGGGGATAGTGATTGATAATTATATCCAGGCAAGAGGAGTAAAATGGGACTATGTTGGGAATACCAGGATATATGGTCACTCTAACTTAAAGTCAATAAGACTCTCTCATGCTTAATAATGAATTCATGGCTAATAATTGTCAGGAGTCTAAGGAAAGCTGAGGAGCTTAGAGGTCAGAAGAGAAAAATAAAAACAGAAAAATGACAAGAATAAAGAAACTTATAGAAAACAAAAGAAGGAGAAAAAGATGTGCATTATCCTTGAGATACAAGAAAAGCTATTGCATTCATAAAGTGATACTAAAATGCTATTCTAGTATCACTTGAAAAGAAACAAAAAAGGAAAATTAGGAACATAAAGGAGCTATTGACTTAAAAACATAATAAAACCATCATACTAGAAACAGAATAAAAAATCAGAAGAGACAAAATCACAAACAATGATGGAAAGAAATTTAAGGAGTTGCCAGCGTGAAACTGAGCACCCAGCAAATGGATGAAAACAGATACATTGTAAGGCATGTCATTGTATAATTTCAGAACACCTGGATCAAAAAGAAAATTGTTCTAACTTCTAGAGAGAAGGGTAGGGCATATTAAAGTATAAACAAACCACCAGAGGATGTGCTACACCCAAATGAGAGAGTAAAATAAGAATGAAGAAGATGTGGGCTCTAGAAGAACAAATTCTAATATAGGCGGGAGATTGGAACATTCTTGCATGAATAAATACTGGTGTGGTGAAATGAGGTTTCATGACCACGGCATGCCCCAGATATAGGGATCAACCAGTCTGGGCAGGAGAAATGTGAAACATCAACCAGATGCCCATTATTATTTTACAGTCTTAAAAACCTGAAAACAAAAAATATTGGATTCTCTTCTGTAGTTGGTTTGTCTTGAAAATGTACTAACAAACTCCCTGCTCTCTCACCTCCAGGCCTTGGTGCCTGGGTTAGCGAAGGCTTTCACTTCACCTCTCAAAACCGTGCTTCCTTCTCTTAGTCCTGAAACCTAGAGGGAAAATATGGTTTAACTGGAGATAGGATGAACAGAAGAAGTATATGAAAGCAAAAGAGAAGTAATAATAGTAACGAAGATAATTATATAGCAAGTGCTTGCCTAGTCTCAATTTTTTATTGTTTAAATAAATTTTCCTTTACTTATTTTTTTCTAATTTATTTTTATTTCTCAATTACATTTGACATATGACATTATATAGGTGTTAGATGTACAGCATTGTGATGAGACATTGATATGACTGACAAAATTCTTATTTCGATATATCTGGTTCCCATCTGACATCATATATAGTTACTATAATGTTAATGGCTGCGTTTTACATCCCTGTGACTATGAATTTGTGCTTCTTGATTTCTTTCCCTTTTTGACCCACCTCTCTTACCCTCCCATCACCCCAATAAATCTAGTACTCATATAATGCCACCTATAGCTATTGCAACATTATTGACTATTCCCATGTTATATCCTACATCGCCATAACCATTACTTTGTAACCACCAAACTGAAATTCCCAATTTCTTCTTCTTATTTCACCCCTCCAAATGTTTTCTATATCTACAATTTGTTCCGGTTCCACTTGTTTGTTTTCTTCTTTGGATTTCACTCATAAGCAAAGTCAATTTGCATCTGTCTTCCTCTGTTTGACATTGAACTCAGCGCAATACCCTTCATGTCTTTTGATTGTAACTTTTAATTTATTTAAATTTAAGGTAATTGTTGATATGTAGCTATTGCTATTTTATTATTCATAATTTTGCTATTTTTTTTCCATTTTAAAGCAGTCCCTCTAACATGTGTTGTAATACTGGTTTGGTGGTGATAAAGTCCTTTAGCTTTTTCTTCTCTGGGAAGCTCTTCATGTGCCATTCAATTTTGAATAATAGCCTTGCTGGGTAGAGTAATCTTGTTTGTAGGTCCTTGCTTTTCATCACATTGAATATTTTTTGCCAGTCCCTTCTGGCCTGCAAAGTTTTTGTTGAGAAATCACCTTGACAGTCTTATGGGAGCTCTCTTATAAGTAACTCGTTGCTTTTCTCTTATTGCTTTTAGGATTTTCTCTGTTTTTAAACTTGGCCATTTTAATTATAAGGTGTCTTTGTGTGGCCCTATTTGAGTTTATCTTATTTGGGACTCTCTATGCTTCCTGAGCTTGCATGTCTGTTTCCTTTGCCATGTTTGGAAAGTTTTCAGTCATTATTTTTTTCAAATAAATTCTCAATTTCTTGCTTTTTTTCTTCTTCTGGTACTTCCATGCTGCAAATGGTATTACACTTGATATTGTCCCAGAGGCCCCTTAACCTATCCTCATTTTTCTTTCTGGTCTTTTTCATTTTTGTTGTTCTGATTGGATGTTTTCTGCTATCTTGTCTCCCAAATTGTTGATTCAACCCTCTGTTCCATCTAGTCTGCTGGTGATTCCTTCTAGTGCATTCTGAATTTTAGTTATGTATTCTTCATTTCTGACTGGTTATTTTTTTAATGGTTTTTATGTCCTTCTTTATGCTTGCTATCCCTCTGTTGAAGTTTTCACTAAGTTCCTTGAGCACCTTTATAACCATCATTTTGAGCTCTGTATCTAACAGATTGCCTGACTCCATCTTATCTAGTTCTTCTGAAATTTTCTGTTCTTTTATTTGAGAGATCTCACTTTTTCTTTTTTTCCTCATTTTGGATGTCTGTGTTTGTTTCTATGTCTTAGGTAGATCTGCTATGTTTTCCAGTATTGCTGGGTCGTCTAATGTAGTAGGTGCTCTGTGGGGCACTGGCACTGTCTCCCTGGTCACCTACACTGGGTGCTCCTGTAATTCTGGTTTGGTGTCAGTGCTGTGTCTGGAGCTACTCAGCAAAAGTTTCAGAGCACACCAGTGCTGGTAGCTGCCTGCCTGGGGCCTGTGGACTTTAATAGTTTCCCAAGAAAGATTGCAATGTGAGCAGGACTGGCTGCTCACTGGAGAGAGTGTCTCTGGCTTCAGTGGAGTTGGGTGGGGTGGTGTCCCAGTGAGTCAGCAGGGTAGAGCAAGCAGAGCTCACCAGACCAATCAGATTCAGATTTAGTTGTTTGGGGGTGAGCACAACACAGGAATGATGGTGCCCACCAGCCAGCTGCATGGACAGAAGACCCTCCCAGGAAAAATGGTGACTCTTTTCCAGCCTTCACCCCAAAGCCACACACCTCAGTCTTCCATCACAAACCTCCAAAGCCCCTTGAGTCACAGTTACTCTGCTGGAGCCCAGGGAGAGTGCCACAAGTGACTGAGACTCACAGACACTTTAAGAG
>PVKE010008231.1:0-48319 GCA_004027555.1 Craseonycteris thonglongyai | reverse complement strand
GACATTCCAAAGATGGCGTAGATGAACATGACCAGGAAGAGCAGGAGGCCGATGTTAAACAACGCAGGAAGTGACATCATCAGAGCAAAGAGCAGCGTGCGGATCCCCTTTGCCCCTTTGATCAGACGTAGGATTCGGCCAATCCTGGCAAGACGGATCACGCGGAACAAGGTAGGGGACACAAAATATTTTTCTATCAGCTCAGCCAGAAACATACCTGGAGAGGAGGGAAGGAATAAAAAGTAAAATATTTAAATTTCCATGCCACAGAAAGTCGTGACTCTAAAAAGCTTAATTTCCATCTTATCTCTTAACAATTTCAGGACTGACATTTTATTAAAAATGATTTCATAATAAAAGGATGGAGCAAGTACAAAGGAAAATGATTAGACTTAGTATTGTGACATTCTCCCTCCTTTACTAAATTTTTGGACATTGTTTTTTTTTTTTCCTCCACAATAATTATTTAGTTATAAAGATAATACCTACTCATGTAGAAAATTCAAGCAATACTCAGTAAAATGCTAAAAAGTAAATATACATCACCTGAACTATCACTAATTCTAACTATTGTTAATATTTTGTTAAGTATCACCCCAGACATTTTCTATGCAAGCTCGCGTGCGCACACAAATGAATACAATCATGTTATCTAATTGTTTTTTGCAATCTATTTGTCATTTCATGTCATGAAAATACTTCCATATAAATGACAGGTAATTTCTTTTTTAAGATTTATTTATTTATTTATTTTATTGTTTTTGACAGAGAGAGAGAGAGAGAGAGAGAGAGAGAGAGAGAGAGAGAGAGAGAGAGACAGAGACAGAGAGAGAACTGAACTGGGGGAGCTCCCAGTTCAGCATATGGTTCCGCACGGGCTGGGGCCGGGATTCGATCCTGGGTCCCTGGCGCTGCAAAGTGAGCGCTTAACCCACTGAGCCACCCTGGCTTCCCCGCTAATTTCTCATAGTTATATAATGTTCTGTCAAAGTTAACACATAGTGAAAAATTTTATGTTGTTTCCAATTTGTGATCTCCACAATCTCCTCTTGTCTAAAATTTATAATTAATAGAAATAAATACAATCCTAAAATAGTGGGCAAGGCATGTACAGATAATGAAAAAACAATAGGATAGGAAAGCAGGTTATGGTAATGAAAGGGGAGAAAATAAAAAATCATGTATTGTGATTCAGACACGATGTGTTGGTTGGTAAATGATTGCATTGTATAGACTTGCGAAGTATGAAGCCATAAGAAATGAAAATGGTGTTTCTTGAGACCTTAACTTTACTTTGAATTCAGGAAGTATTTTCCAAACAGTCACCAATATTCTGGCTATTAATATTATCATTAATCAAAGGGCATATGAACTAAAACTGGAAGTGATTTCAGACTGTGCTTTGGTCTTCTAAGACATATGTACATAGAGACGCAGCTGCTAGTGTTGTTAAGGGTAATCTTGGGAATCAAATACTGCGTCAAGGGGTATTATGTGCTTCTGACAAAAATACTGTGGTTTTGGGGCCTGTAGCATGAACCCAGGAATTCTGACATAATGGATTTTGTTTTGTAATGTTTTCTTTTTAAGGTTCCTTTATTCTTTCATTTTACTAAATCACTCAAAAGTTAATTTATGTTTAAGAATTAAGAAACTTCTCCGAGAATGTGTGGAACTTAGTGTGTTTCAAAATTAAAATGATTAATAAATGGTCTTACCTACAATGGAGAGAATCACAACCACAAAATCAAAAATATTCCATCCTACAGTGAAGTAGTAGTGTCTGAGGGAGATCAGTTTCAGCACACACTCTCCAGTGAAAAGGATAATAAAAACCACATTTATCCAGTATAAGACATAAGTCGTGTAGTCACTTTGTCCCTCTTGTTCTACCATCATGGTTACCATGTTAAGGCAGATAAGAACCATAATGGTGATGTCAAAAGCTTGATTTGTTACTATGTCAAATATACATCCTTGGAATTTATTCTGCAAAGAAACAAGGATAATATGAACTGTAGAGTAAACTTTGCAAGCAGTATCCACTAATCATTATATTAGTAAAAACTTTTTAAAGAAGGTCTTTAAAACTTGCATAAATTATCCCTGGTCATAGGTTCATGTTTTTTACAAGAAATGTTATTAATGGGTTAAATCAAAGTCAGAGTAAATGAAACTTTTTATTGAGTTGATTTTTAATATATCAGACCATTATTCAGTTAGCCTTCTTTATTAACATTTGCTTTTAAGCTTATCAACCCTAGTATGTTATGTTCCATCAAAAGTACATTTATTTTGATTTTCTGCAGGCCATTGTAGTTGGAAGTCTGTAGCTAATATAAAAGTAATAGCATATATAATTATTTTTAAGTTTTATAAAAAAATAAGTAATATTAAGAACTGATACAGTATTCCAAATATGCATGAATATGAAGACTGTCCGGAAACTATCTAGCCACGTAACTGTTCTTGTTATATTGACAATGCTGCATTTTTTTCTGGACAGCCTTTGATTATTAAGTTTTATAAGAAGTTTTGTTCAAATATTGTTCAAAATTTGGTTCAAAATATTATTTTGAACAAAATTGTTAATACTTTGAACAAAAGTTCTTATAAAACTTAATATACGAAGGCTGTGGGAAGCAAACATTTGGTGATGGAAAGTGAGCTGATTCTGAGTGATGAGCACATAATGCAATGTATAGATGATGTAGTGTAGATTTTTACACCTGGAAACAATGTAATTGATATAAATCAATGTCACCCTAATAAATTTAACAATAAAAAAAAAGAAATAGTTGTATATTAAAGATGAACTAAAAACAATTTGCAAATTTACATGCTAAATATATATGTATATATTAACATATATACACATATATGTATGTGTGTGTGTGTGTATAGAGAGAGACGTGTGTGTGTGTGTGTGTGTGTGTGTGTGTAAAATATACATTTATATTTTACCCCTGGTCGAGGTATTGGCTTTTGTGGTTTCTTAGATCCCAGCTTTTTCATTGCATTATAATATTTCTTCTGTTCTTCTGTCATAAAGATGTCTTGACCTCCAAGGTAAAGAAAATAAATAAATCTAGTTAGAATCAGAACCATTTCCTAGATTTTCCCTCAGATTATTAAAACAGGTTGAAAATGTATTAATACATAAATGAAATGCATTCTCTAATATGCAATCTAGCTATAAATAAAAACTGTCTTAAAGGATTATCTATGTGTAGGTACGTGGCCCGCCATACATAATATAATGTGTGTATGTAAAACATATGTGTTAAATATAATAATGGTTGGCTCAATTTTCTTTTGGTCAGGTAACCTGTATTATTTTAAATTATGTGCTGGTATCTCATATCATCTGTTACTTGTCTTACCAGGTATTTCATTGCTAAATAAGGAATATATTAATAAGGCTTATAAGAAAAAAAAGTAGTGAATACCTTTTTTTGATAACTTCGCTAATATTTAGGACTGTTATGAAGAGTAGGGGCCAAAAAGAATAGCAAAAATAGTGTTAGATTTATTTTATTTGTATTCATTTTAGCCATGTTCCTTTAGCAGAGAAAAAATTACAATAAATACGAAACATGTATATGTGTGTATGTGTATTACAAAAACTTTTTAGCTATCTCTTTAACTCCAAATAAAGGAATTTCAGCATAAATAATTTTGGGGTATCAACATTATACATAATAGAGTTATAGGCATTGAGAAAATTACTAATAATCCAGGGTCCCTGATCTGAAGGTCTTTCTACTGAATACACAACCTTTAAGATTCAAAAAGAACAAACAAACAAACAAATCCTAACATCTAAACAACAGTTTTGATCATTCCCACACTGTAAAAACCTAAAATCTCACAAAGCAGGCCCAGAAGCTTTGCTTGTTTTTTTAGGATGTGCTAATTTCTTAAAATCCTCTGTAATTTTTACAGATTGATGCATGTTCTACATTAATTTATAATACCAATGTTTTAGTTATGGCATAAATTAATATAATCCACATACTTAGGAATGTACTTGAGGTAATTTATAGTTCTAAAATCCTGTTTAAATTGTAGAGTCCTGGAGTTAAAGATGATCTCGTTATGGTTTCTCTTTAGTTTTCCTGGATTAGGTGATATTCAGCAATAAAACCAAACCAAACAAAACTATCAAATACCTAATGATAAGCAGAATCCTCTTTCTGTCAGTGTTTTAATTCACCTTTGCTGTAGTTGATATGCAGTCTTTACGTGATTTTGGTATTCATTTGGTATTGATAGGCATGAGAGAGAACCTTCATGCCAATGTCAAGAAAAGTCTGAATCCTTTACTTATCACTGATGGTGGCTGAGTATTGTAGCATGTCAAGAATTTACCATAAGAAGCTAGGAAGACACTGGGAGAGAACTCTGAATTACATGTAAAAAATCAAAGTGGCATATTTTTTTCCCCTTGATGATACTCTGGTTGTCGACATAACAATGGGGGGTATGGAACTAATAAGATGAGATTACAAAATGCAGCAATAGTTGAAACAGAAATTTCAGGGGAGTGTCTCACTTGTAACATTTAACAAATCTTCATTTCCATTAAATGTATCATTGCTTCTGCTACAACATGAACTCTTTGAGCTCAGGAACCATATCTTACATTGATTGTTCTCCCTGACCTGCCAGGCCAATATATATCACACAGAACAGTGGCTCAGAAAGGAATGAAGGAACTACTTATGAAATGCATTTTGAATAAATAATTAGTGCATTAAGTTTTTTTAATTATTCAATTCTCTATAGAGATTATTGGAAAAAACAAACACTGAATAGTTGCCATATTGCTTAAAAACAGTTGTGATTTAGGAGATTATTTTCTGGGTAGAGATAAATGAGATTAAACTCATCTGTAATTGTATACTGGCCAGTTTGAAAAATAAGTGAAGTTCTAATGAAAATAATTATCAATTTGTACCAAATTAATTTTTCCTTATATTTTAGGGAATGTAATTGTTCCTATTTTTCAGCCAAAGAAAGAAACTCAAAATACTTATCTTTTTTTTCTGTTGGTTGAAATTATCTATGATGACACCAATGAACAAGTTCAAAGTGAAGAATGACCCAAAGATGATAAAGATGACAAAATAAATATACATGTACAGGCTGTATTCATATATGGGTTGCTGGTCTACCTATAAAATTAACAGAAGTTAGCAGTATGTTGACAATAACATTCATCATTTTCTTTTCACATAGTTTGTCAAAGTGATCCAAACAGTGCTACTCTAGATGAACTTGGCTTTTCAGAAGTCGTAATACTGTTGTGGCTCCATATAATTATTTTAAAATTTCTTAACCATATGTAGTACTTGTTTTCAGATTGGTAAGGCAATTTAGCAACTAAATGATGTTAAAGTGTATAAATATAAATATATACATATACACACACACACACACACACACACACACATATATATATATACATATATATAGAGAGAATGAGAGATCTATTTTATTGTTTTTGACAGAAAGAGAGAGAGAGAAAAGAGAGAGCCCAGTGCAAACTCCATAGTTGTATCTCATCAGTTTTTTTCGACATGGTTTCATTCTACACAGGTGGGTGGGAGCCATGAAGGGCAGGAACCAGTCTGGGGGCCTACTGCATGCAAGGCATGCCCCTGCGAGCTAGGGGCCAAACTGGGGACCTCCCACATGGGAAGCTCACCCTCACAAGAACTGAACCAGGGGGCTTCCACATGGGAAGCTCGCCCCCACAAGAACTGAACTGGGGGCCTCCCACATGGGAAGCACATTCCAGTTCAGCATATGGATCTGCATGGGTCAGGACTGGGACTGGGATTCAATCCTCGAATCCCAGGGCTGCAAAGCGAGCACTTAACCTTCTGAGCAGTCCCAGCTTCCCCACGTTTATTTTTTATTTCCAAAAAAAATTGTAAAAGAGATGATACCATATTTGTATAAATTTTGCTAATTTTTTTCGCATTCAATTACAGAAATGTCTTCACTGGATTTAACTTCCATAGTGTGGATGTTATTTCAAATAAACATGACTCTTTAAAATATGAAAATAAAAAAGTTATGAATAAAATATGGTATTTCATATTTGCTTTGATAAACATATTTACTGAGCACTTACTATGGTGTTTTAAGTGCTCTACGTGTGTTTGCTTATTGGATTCCCCAGAATAATCCCAAGGGGTGGCACTAAGTTAGTTTCTTTTCAGTCAATAAATAAGCATGAGGGGTAAAGTAATTTGTTCAAAGTCAGTTCACAGTTTGTATGATATGTTAGAGCCAGAATTTGAGTTAAGGCCTGTTTCTAAATGCTGCACATACCATCACTAACCTAGGTAAGAGTTCTTTATTTCTTGTGTACATACCAAGGTATGTTTGAAAATGACCAAACTAAACTAAGGAGCTTTTAAACATTGTAGAGTTCAGTTATATGTTGACCAATACTTACATTAACAGAATCAACAGCCGCATACATAATATCCATCCACCCCTTAAACGTTGCCTGAAATACAACATTTATAGAATCTGAATGTGAAGCTCATACTCTAAAGCAGTCATACATGAGTGCAGTTCATTTAATGTTATAACATTTATTAAGTAATATCAAATCCCTAAGTATTTCAAAATATCAATTTAACAGGAAGGTGTATACCAAGAACAATAGAGACACATTCTCAAATCACATTCTAAATCTTTTTCCTAGTTAGTTTTTCCAGGTTATTACAGTTCCTGAGAATTTTGTACACAAACTTTTATTTTTCCAGAGGTAGAGGAAATATTTATGTAAAAGGCAGGAAACATTCTTTCTCCATTTCTCAAGGATTCTCTGTGCTAATGGGAGTCCCTCTCATTCCCAGGTAGTATAGAACTGGTAGTCCAAAACAACAGCTCTTCATTTTTGGAACAATATTCAGAATGACACCAAAAAGTCAATTACGAATGATTAGCTTTTGATGCAATAGAACCTATGCTTCTTTTACTCATTTTTATATGCATATGTTCTAAGAAACACCAAGCCTCTCTTTGAAGACACAAAGTAATTTATCTTTAATTTCTAGTTAATATATTATTTCAAATAATGACACATCTTTCATCCAGTGTCCACTAAAATATAAAGCATTCATTCATGAAATGGATTACTTACAACTTGAAGCAAAGACAGGTAACCAAGTCCAACATTATCAAAGTTCACCTTCAGGTTTTTCCATCGCACGTTTTGACTAATATTCATCAGTGCAAAACACTCGGAACGATTCGCAACTTGACTTGCAAGAAACCGTAACCCATTTGTGGTGTTAATACACTCATAGAACTTGCCAGCAAACAAATTTACTCCCATGATGCTAAATATTAGCCAGAATATAAGACACACAAGTAGCACATTCATGATGGAAGGAATTGCACCTATGAGAGCATTCACGACTACCTAGTATTCAAAGAAAGAAAACGATACTTAGGAGTCATGAAAATTTTAACTGGGCAACAGTAATGAAACACAGTATCGAATTAAAGAAATGAGAAAAGCCACACTAATGTTTAAGACATGAAATCACCCAGCCAACAGGTATTAATTGAATGCCTATGAAAAGTTCAGCAGTATATAGGCAAAATAAGACGAGTCCTGCAATCAAATTTACAAAAAATACATAATAAACACAGTGAAACTTCTAGCAACAATACAAAACAAAATAACTAAGATGCTAGGACAGCTTAAATAAATGACAAAATAAATGAAAAAAATAAACCAAAACCTGATACATGTAAGATGAAGTCGTAAATCTGCATACTCTAGAAAAGAAAGAAATTTATAAATATAAATGATAAAAAAATAAATAAAATGTACATTTAAAGGTTCGTAGTCCTAGAATTACCACTGCTAAAATTTTGCCATATAGCGAAACTACTAGTGTTTATAAACTGAAGTTAAGATTGAGAATCTAAAGGGTATGAACCCCTTAGAATTAACTGATTCTGCCAGTTGTGTGATATATGAATTCAGTTAAGACCTTGTGACCCCTATTTCCTCATCTGCAAAGTAAGAATAATCTTTTAAAATTTATTATTCTAAATTTAAAAATACTTTATATATGTTACTTGCTAAATATAGATTGTGCTGGCCTCAGTTAAAAAAAAAAGGGAGACTATAGTTTATCTTTAATACTTCCTTTATTTTTTCTGCTTTTCAGCATATCTGTTGCTATTGAACACCAGTGTCTCTTGCCACCCCAATTTTCCTGCATGGCTACTATTATAGCATTTATCACTCTCCAGATTTTCTTAACTACCCCATCTTTTAAAACCTGCTTGGCTTCCGACACCTAAGTTCTAGTCCAAATTTGAGTGAAAATGTGTTAAAGACTCATTTGTTAAATAAGAACATGTGCTCTCACTTTTTGGTAATACTGTACATGAAGCAGGCTCATAAGACATTTTCAAATGGTAAAACATTAAGGATCTTTGACTACCTCTGAGATTGTCAGAACAGGGGTTGGTGAAGTTTCTTAAATATTTTTAGGCTTTTAGGGTAATATGACCTCTGTTCCAACTGTTCAATTCTGCCACTGTAGCAATGGAGTATACATAAATGGGCATGGCTGAAATCCAATAAAACTTCCTTTACAAAACAGTCAACCAGCTTGTAAGCTTTGGTTTGTTGACCACTGGTCCAGAACAACAGTTACTACCCTGGGGTTCATGGACCTATAGAGGTTCCATGTGGGCATAAAATTATATTGGAAAACATTATGGGTATGCTCTTTTATGGAGAGATGATTCATACTTTCAAGAGTTCCTTACAGTGTGCATGACACTGAAAGGGTTAGGAAAAACAGGTTAGAGAATAAAGTTCAAAGTGACTAGTTTTTATTCAAGCCTACTTTTTCATCCTCATTTTCTGCTAACCTGTCCACTGTGTTGATCACCAGACACACAGATCCTTCTAGTCACTGCTTGAGTGTGCCTTACACACTCAACTCTGAGCTTCTCTACTGTGTGGCATCTCCGCCTGAAATGCCTATCTGCCTGTGATTTGGGGCCCACTATTTCAGTAATTGCTCCAATGTCACCTCTTCATAAAGCCTTCCAAGATTTTCCCAGGTAGCCATTCCCACCTCTGTGTTCGTATAGCACTATATGCTTATTATTTTATAGCAGATGTCATAGAATAACTACTGTTCCCTTTTCCATCTCTCCATGACGATGGTTCCAACTCAGTCTTGGAGAACAAGAGTCTATTCAGCATCATAATCTTTTTGTAGCACAAAAGCTAACGCACAGTTGGTGTTTAAAATGTTTGCTGAAAGAATGTGAGTAATGATGGGTCTCAGAGGGAAAGAGGTATACATTGCTCTGAGGAGAAGCCACTGACTTAGGAAAGCCAATATGCTCAAGAGCCTCAAGATTCAAAGGAAGCTGATTACAAAATGCTTCAAGTCATTATTTCACTTATTTTTCAAAATGACACACAATATCAAGAAACATCTCCTTTTTGCATGGTTAAAGGTAATTAAATAGACACATTTGCCCCTCCAAATATAGGAAAATGTTCTTCTACATCGAATTCATCTGTATTGCAGGTAAAGAACAAAGAGCAAACAGGGTAAAATAATGGGCTAGCTTAACCACTGAGGGGAGGGATTTTGTAGGGGAAAGTATACTATTTGTTCATGAAAATGGAGTATAATATCTGCTTGAGTCCAGGATCACTTATAAATTCTGGATAGATTGTAACATTCTGCTACTGCTCGTAAAATAAAGATAATGTCAATGAATTCCAATGTCATCTTTCCGTATAAAATACAACTTGTAATTTTTCAATTTCTATATGATAAAAAGTACTTGAATTTTATTTATTTATTTTTTGTATAATCATGATCTTGCTTACACAAGGAGCCATCATACACTGGATTCATTAAGCAGTAGAGGTGACAGTAGTAATTAATTTAGCAGGGACAATAATGAAGATATACTAGATGAAAAGATCTCTAATATTCACCTGAGCCCCATCCCAAAGTTTATGATTAATTTGCTCTAGGGTGGGGCCTGGGAATTTGCAATTCTAATAAGTTCTCAGAGGATGCTAATAGCTGGTCAGTAGACCACACTTAGAGAAGCAGTGAGGTAAACTAATCTGCATGTTAAGTTGTTCAGAGACTACAAATAGGGAGGAAGTCAGATAAATAAATAAGTCAAATAAAATATAATGAAGGTTTTCTATGCTTGAACATAGGGAAAAGATGCCCAATTATGCCTGGTGGTGGACAGACAAGGCTAATTTAAATTGAGGTTTAAAGAACAGGTAGGTGTTTATCTGCTATATTGATGAGTGAGGCCTGAGATTGGGTAGGGAGAGAAGCATTCCTGACCAAGAGAACAATAGAGGCATGAGAAACTAGGTATAAATTTGGAAAAGAAATTTGAGGAGAGCAGCAACAGATGAGGCTACAGACTAATAAGAGAAAACAAGGTCATTGCTCTCCATGTATATTATGAAGTTGCTGGTTTAATATAGCCCTTAAAGCTAGACTGCTGGTAGTTATTTATCTTTCACCTTATTTGTCTATGCAAAATGAATCTCTTTTCAGGCACTATGCAGTTTAATGCAGATTATGTAAACTCAGAGTTTTAGTTTCCTCGGGTATAATTTGGAGATAATTCTACTTTCATTGAAAATTTTATTTTAAGGATGAACTCAAAAGTGATGGCTCTTACTTCATTTCCCTTTATTTTCTTATGCCCAATAGCCAGGGTAGTTCCTTAAAAATCACCCAATACAGGCAACTCCTTGATGACTTGTATATGAGAAATGTTGTCAGGATTAATAATATTGCCCTCTCTTGAATTTCCTATCATGTGGATTTTCATTTAAGAAGGAAAAAGCTTCTTATGTGAACCATTGCTAACAATATTAATAAAGGAGCCATTATTATATTTGATTTACTCTTTGTTAAATAATA
Organism: Craseonycteris thonglongyai; assembly: GCA_004027555.1. Classification (NCBI taxonomy): domain Eukaryota; kingdom Metazoa; phylum Chordata; class Mammalia; order Chiroptera; family Craseonycteridae; genus Craseonycteris; species Craseonycteris thonglongyai. The sequence goes on along the minus strand of PVKE010008231.1, from coordinate 37,343 downwards.
TGCACTGAGATATTGTGTATATATGCACATGTATACATAGTTATATATATTAACAGTTTGCACATATGTATATGTACATTATATATAAATATAGAGTCCATAATTTCTACATACATACTTTTTTCATATTTTATACTGCATTTAAAAAATAAGAATATTCTATTAGGAAGTTTAGTATTTTCTTACCCTCATTCCTTCAAATCTAGATAAAGCTCTTAGAGGTCTTAAAGCTCGAAGTGTCCGAAGGGATTTAATGGGGCCGAGGTCTGAGTAGCCTAGAGTGTTTGCAACTAAAGTAACCAAAGAAACCTACAAAAAAATTAAATTTTCATTAATCATTTCAATGAAATAATAAAGCATAAAGAGGAAATATCAATTTCAAAGATCAAGAGCAGCTCAATAACAATAATATGATTTTATGTATCACATTATCTAGTCATTGACTAAAAAAATATGGTAATATGATGCTTTTATAAGAAAACAGATTTAAAGAAAGGTTAGCCAAAAAAGAAATAATAGAATGTAGGTTATTTATTATATCTGAATAAAAATGATGTGCTTTTCACACCTTGGTAATCAATGGTTATATACTTGCTTACTAATTCTGAACATTTAATTAGAGCAATGATCAAAATTTCATTTGAAATAAAACCCAGGGCTAAGTCATAAGGGTGTGGCATTAACACAACCAAAATCTAAGTCCTAGTAATAAACCTTATTCAAAATCAATTTGAAGACTCAAAATTTTGAAATGGGGCTAATTTCTCACAAGATTATTTTATAATAACCTTTAAAACATCCAATCTTATTTTAAGGTTAAAAGAAATCACTTATATTCCTTCTGTTATTTCTTCTTATTTTGGTTAGTGTTTCTTTAAGACTACTATATTACAAAAGCATCCATAATACCATTTATTTTTCTAGACAACATACCGTATTTTTCCGTGTATAAGCTGATACTTTTGTCTAAAAATGTTAGACCAAAAATTGGGGGTCATTTTATAAATGGGAGTAACTTGTGTATTGATTTCTTAATGTTTGATTAGAAAGTATAGGTTGTCTTATACATGAAGCATCTTATATATGGAAAAATATAGTACACATAGATAAAAGGTGAATAAAAAATAATCAAACAACATAAAATCATTAAGGTACCAAAAATTAGATTTCTCATACAGGAAGCCCCAGAGAACATATGAGGTATATATTTCAAAAGGTATAGTTATATCCTTGGAAGAAATTTGCATATCACCTAAATAGAAAAAAATATATTATTGCTTTTAATATTTTATATATTGAAGTATTTAAAAGGAAAAAGTTTACTGAGCTTTAGATAACAGTTGAGAAATTAAATTTTGAGTAAATATAATTAGTTTTGGTTTACTACTGCAGTAAAATTTTGCTACATATAGTGATTCTTACTTGTAATTTTGATATCTATAAATGATGCTTTATACAATTATCATTTCTGAAAAGTTTGTTGATAATGCAAACTCTTGGTTAAATGTTAGATCACTTGTTGATACTATAAAAATTTTCATGTTGCTCTCTAATTCCAGACATCACATGTAAAACAAATCTGTAAAAACTATGCATGATTATAGTATGTGCTTTCCCTAACCAGAAAGATGAGAATATGGAAAATAAAGATTAAAAAATAACACTGGCAAATTGAGGTCATGAAATAATAAGCCTTTTAAATTAACATAAAATATCACATACAGTAATCACATAATATAATGTAGTATTAAATTATATTATTAAAATCTAAAATAAAATAATTAGAATATACTAAATAAGAATGAATTGATAATAACAGGTGTTGTACCATTTATTTCTATTTGAGCTGTCTTAATCTCACCAGCTATTTTAGGATCTGTTTTCTGACTATTTCAACAAAATGCCCAAAAAATATTTTTTCTTTGTAAAAATAATACATAGTGTAAAGCCTTCTTATGGATTTCCCATCATCCTAGTATTCTCTGAATTTATTATTTGAAATTGTTAATGCTGATTTTGCTCTTCTACTGCCACTCTAGCAATGAAATGTAAGCTGGATATTGACATGGGGATAAGAGCTGTGACTCTCTTTGGTTTTCCCTTTCATTGTGACTGAGATAAATATTTTAAAATTCCATGTCTTGCTTCTCCCTAATGCAGAGTTACTTAGCTTTAACCCTACCACTTTTTACATAATTTTTAGCTAACATATAAGACAAGCTGGTATACCCCTCACCCTCTTTTATTTTCTAATTTTATATTGTAAAAAGAAAAAAAAAATCTATATTTTATCTTTTTAATCTGAGCCTCTTCCCTTTTCCATTTCTACTTTCCACCTTCTACTTTTTCATTTTGTTCATATTGGCAAGAGGAATATAATTCAAATCATATATATATATATATTAAACATTATATATAATGTTTATTAAATTAAAAGATAATATGCAACCTTAGCAAAGGCTTTTCAGAACACTTATTTGTAAAAATAAATACTCAGTTAAAATGTACTTAAATAAATAAAAAAGTAAACAAAAAAATAAAAATAAAAAAGTACTTAAAATTACCTACATCAACAATTAAGAAATCCAGCCAACACCAGGCATTGGTGAAATATGTTTTATAACCATATGCTACCCATTTCAGAAGCATTTCCAGAATGAAGATGTAAGTGAATATCTTGTCAGCATAGTCCAGAATAACCTTAATGGTCTTCTTCCTTTCAATATATATATCTTCAAAAGCCTGTGGAAATAATATTCAAATTTTAATTTATGTACAACTTACAGGTTATGATTCATAACAAAAACAGGAAATAAAATTCTGCTGGAAAAACCACTGAAATACAGTACTATTTTGGGCCAGCTGGCTTTCTTCTGGTTTACAGCTACTGTGTAACACTTGGTTCTAGACTTCTTAACAGTGCATGCCATTGGTCTACGGAGGTCAAGGGAAAGAGTGTGCAAAAGAATGAAATGAATCAGATCTCTGATACTTGTAGGGATTTTTACTTCATCTGACTCCTCTTTTATCTCACATCAAATTGGATAAGACCTAATAATTTAAGAGATGATTTCAGGATCAGCCCTATGTATGTATCTTTCTTACCCTGCACTCTGCTTTGCATCCCACCAGTGAGATTTGGATCCTCTCCTTCAGCTCTTACATGCCTTTGCATCCCCAGTGCCTATCACTGCCTCAGGAACATAGGAGGAGGCAAGGAAAGGTTTGCTGAATGAACAAATGCAGTCATTTAGCAGGGCTCTAGAATACAGGGGTGGTTTCTTTCTTTGAATTTTGTACAATATTTTATGATTCACTAAAAGTGTCAGCTCTAGAAATCACTCATATTAATTCTGTGAATGTGGCACCTTCTAATACTTGCCAAGAACTTTTAGTAAGTGACAGATGATGATACTGTGGTCACAGCCACAAGTTCTTTGGGAAATAATTTGAATGGACTTAAAAGGACTGAGCTCACTGAAGACATCGAAAATGACTGCTGAGCTCAACCAGGTCTAAAGTATTAGAAATTTCTCTTTCAAGTTTAAATACTATTTACCATACTGGAGAAGTTGAAAGCAAAAGGCCTGTATCCACAGTGGTTAACAGTATACTCTGTCCATAGTCATGACCGTGTTCTATTCTTATCGTTCCTAGTCCAAGTTCTTCTATTAATACCTTAAAACTGATTCTTTGCATTTTTTGAATATTGAAGAAAACAAAAGTTGGGACAGAAAGCAGATTTACTAAGATGCTAAAAGAAGGTTCCAGCAGCTGGCAGAGGTTCTGAAAGTCAACGGGACAAAGTGCAACTGGAGACTTGCAGCCCTCAGTATTTTCCTCCCTCCCTCCTCCAACTTGTAGAGGAATCAGGAAAGCTATCCAAACAGAAACTATGGCAGTACCTCAGTCTTTGAAATACAAAGAAAAGGAAGAAGATTGATTGCAAAGACAACACCTGTTCCTGAAACAGGGTGCAGTGCAGTCTTAATACTGAGAGCCAGATATCCTGCCCATGTACATCTTGCTCTGACTAGTTTCAGAGCCTGAAAAAGGATTCAGTCTTCCAGGCTCATAGCTCCTAGGATGAATTTTGTGGATGTGGAAGCAAGGAGGCAAGGTGGTTATTATGTGAGCTCTATTTGATTTGGGCATGGGCCTTACTGTTCCTCATTTCACTTCCTACTCGTTTATTTCTGCCTGGTGTGCACTCCCCTTTCTGAGGAGCTGCAACACAGTGGAAAGATACAGGGGCTTTGATGTAGGCCTCCATTAAGTTATGGCTCTGTCATTTATTAGCTTTGGGACACTAAGCAACTTTTAATACTCTGTACCTAGATTCCTCATTAGTAAAGTAAACAAAATACCATAATCTCACAGGATAGTTTGAAAATTAAATGAGAAAACCAATACATAGATCTTGAAATAGAATAGATATAGACTTAATTAGAGCCATTACTTTTTATTTTATAGACAGATATTGTAAAAATTGATCTCAATTGGCAAACCCCCTGAGTATAAACACCAGCTTCTTGAAATACTTTTCCCTTTTCTTCCTCGTGATTCAATGAGTAAGTTTTGAGAGTGCTCCTCTTCCAATATGTCACCTTTCTTTTTAGACAATATAAACAAGAGCTTACTCTAAACTTTGTTAATTTATTTATAATCCACTGTTTGAAAATCTCAGTCACATATGTAAACTGTCAAGATTCCTACTTGTATTCCACAAGATTAGCTGAGTGATACTTTCCTTACTCATTTTCTGTTTTTGAGAGAGGGGACTTGTTAGGAGACGCAATATACGATGGGCCCTGAGTGTCCCTGCATGTTCTCATTGGGTACACCAAGAATGTAAGGCCTTACCTACTCTTTATCCAGGTCATTTCTCAAGGTCACATTTGCAACAAGCAACCTTGAGGAATGAAATAGTGTGTCCCTGTGAAACAAAGAGCAAGGTTGCTTGCTGCTTGCTATAAGAGGATGGGTTCCCTAAGCTCTGTGCTCCTCAGCTGTGATGCTAACCCACTGTGTGTACAGTGTTCACTTAGTTCCATGCTGTAGCCCCAATGTGATGTGGGAATAAGAGGAACCAGCATAAACGTGTTGAAGTTCATGCTGCTTTGTATGTCATGAGTAATAACATGACTTGGAAGTCTCCAGTCTTCCACCAGTATCCATGAAACAATAACAGGTTTTTATTGTAAGTCAGTAAAAACAAACCAAAATCCATGAAAACAGTCTAGGAGGCCATTTATAAAGTTCTTGGGTATTCTGTTTTAAGTACAATAGAATTTCCAGTATCTCTATTTGGAACTGGGCTTCTAATAGTTCATCTCTGTTAGTATCAGCAGGAAAACAAACCAAACCAAAGCAAACCAAATTAAAATCCAAACCCAAATCCATACCCAAACCCAAACCCAAACCCAACCAAAACAAAACAGACAGTAAGAAAGGGTTCAGGGAGCTTGTAAATTCTAGAACCCTTTCAACTATCACATAAGGTGACTGATGTGTGTACAAGAATGAGAAATTTGTTCCATTCTCTCCCTAAAACTTCTGTCTATTTTTTCTTACAAGAAGATGAAAGATGCTTTATAAGCTGACACTGCCTATTTTGTCACCGTATGTTTGGCCACCACTTTGCTTTCCATATCTGCTCTTCCTCATACAACACTTCCTCTAATTCGGGACTTTTTAATTTCCTGCATATCTGATGCTGTTTTCTATTTTCTTACCATAGTACCCATGTTTCCATCAGCCCACCGTGCCTGACTGGATAATTAAATTAATCTTCGTTGATCTTGCGAAATATCATCTACCTTACTGCAATCCCAAGCAGAGACAATTGTTTTTGCTACAGAGCTTTAATAAGTGTATTTTTCACTTAGAAACACATCCTAGTTCTGTAAGCACTTGTGCCTCTCTCTTCCTCAATGCTCTCTGAAATCCTTCTGAAAAAGTACCTGGATCTTATCTAGCTTTGCATTCAGGCAACAAGAATCACACCTGGCGTGTAGGAGTGCTCAGTAATTCAAAATGTATCCTTGGTACTCGTCATAGGGAGTAACTGTAAGGTAAAACAGCTTGACAAGATATATCTTCCAACTCACTGGTTAAAAGTACAACCAATTACTGCTTTAGATAGATGGACCAGACTTACTGTTTTAAACAGGACAGAAAAAAAATGGTACTGTCCTTTTTAAAATGGTACATAGGGTCAGGCTACTGACACCTTGAGTTTAGCCCAGTGAGACTAGGCCGACCAACTATACTATTTAAAATGGAATGGTATCGTCATTTTCTGTCACATTTAAAACAAGATGTCTGCTCAGCCTAGCTGCAGGTATCAGCTCACTTACCAGAGTACCACTGCTCAGCAGGATCATGAGAACAATAAAGCTTTCAAACCAACTGTGTTCAACTATCCCATAGCAGGTTCTCCTGATGTTCCACCAGATTTTTCCTTTCCCCGACTCTACGTTAACTTGGCAACATGGGAACCTCCGTACACAACCTGGCAAGAAAAAAATGCATATAAATTTTTTTTTTAAATATTTTATTATTTTTGACAGAGACACAGATAGACAGACACACAGAGAGACAGAGAGAAGGGGGAGGGCCTCGAGCAGTCTCCACAGTTGCATGTCATTAGTTTTCAACATGGTTTTGTTCCACACAGGTGGGTGGGGGCCACGCAGTGCGGGAACTGGGCTGGGGGCCTCCTGCCTGGGAGGCATGCCCCCTCAAGCCAGGGGCCAAATCAGAAAGCAAGAACCAAATGGGGGGCCTCCTGCATGGGAAGCACACCCCAGTTTAGCATATGGGTCCACACGGGCTGGGCCGGGATTTGATCCTTGGGCCCCCGGGCTGCAAAGTGAGCACTTAACCGCTGAGCCATCCCTGCTTCCCCTAAAATCTTAATATTCAGAATTTATAAAATGTTTAAAATGAACTATTGAATGCAAAGCTTTACCCATATAATTTCTAACACATACATTTCTAACACATACCTGCAGCTTCACATAGATTCAACGTAAACGCCATCTTTTCTTAGCTTCTAACTCTCCATGGTGTTTTCTTAATAATTAATCAGTTATTTCTAACTTAGAATAACCATGTCTTAGAAAGTATCTACACTTTCCTGACTTCTTATAAATCTCTTCTACGGTGTTTAAACCACTTATTATTATTATTTATTTATTTATTTTTAAAGATTTATTTATTGTTTTTGACAGAGAGAGAGACAGAGACAGAGAGAAGGGGGAGGGCCCATAACAGTCTCCATAGTTGCACATAATTGGCTTTTCCACATAGTTTCATTCCACAGGTGGGCACAGGGCTGCACAGGGCAGGAACTGGGCTGGGGTCTTACCCCGGTGAGGACAGATATGGGGGCACTCCCCAGTTCAGCATATGGGTCAGTACGGCCAGGGTGGGGATTCAATCCTCGGTCCCAGGAGCTGCAAAGTGAGCGCCCAACCCACTGAGACATCCTGGCTTCCTTTATTATTATTTTTTATTATTGCAAGCCTAAACTGAAACACAATGAGCACTAAATAATTATGTAATGAATGAATTAATTAATTAAAATCTGAGGACCAAAATGCATATCAGGGTCTTCCTCGCTGAAAGATAAAGTTTCCTTGATGTGGATGTAGTCTGCAATCTGGTGCTGCTTCAACTCCTGTATAAAAAACTCTTTGAGAACACCAGGCTAAGTAATAGTAAGAAAATTAGTGGAAGGTACTAAGGTACTAAGGTCAAGTTTAAAAAAAAAATCTTGATTAGAAGACGCAGATGAAACTGTTTCAAGTTCTGAGTTAAAACCAAATCTGACATTGAAATCCCAGGTGTAAAACTTGTGGATATAAAAAATTGAGGAACATTTTATTTATTTATTTTTTAGAGTTATCTATTCATTTCACCATAGAAGATTTATTGAGTATTTTCTATGTACTCAACTGTGTACATAGTTTCCTCTCCTTAGGGAATTTATTTTTGGTTTAGGCAGATAGATATACAAATAAATGATTCTCACTGAATAAGGCAATTGAAATGACATATGCAGGGGTTATTTTTGTAGCACAGAAGTCTACCTAACCTGGCTGATTTGTGGAAAAGGAGTGGTGAGAGGAGGCTTCCTAGAACGGTGGAGCCTGAATTGAATCAGTCTTAGCCAAAAAGGGATTGGGTGAAATTCCAGGTCAAGAGGTAGCAAAATGTGTTGTGCATAGGAATTATAAGTAGTTCAGCATTGTGATGAAAGTAGTGTACTCATGAGGCACTGGTAAGAGATAAGGTTAAAAACATTGGTTAGGTTATGGAAAGCATTTTACCTCATTTTAGGAAGTTTGGTCTATATTCTATAGACAATGAGCCCTACCTAGCAATTGTAGGCTTGTAAGCAGGGAATGATATAGGTAGATAACAATGCAAATGGACGTCTCCAACACTTCTGTGGAGGACAATTTGGAACAGGAAAGAGAAAAAGAGGGTTGGAGGTTAAGAAAGACCCAGAGCCAGAAAGCCATTTAGGATTCTGGCTGTGTCCATAACGAGAGGGGCAGATCAGGGCAAAGAAAACTCGAGCACTGTTAGATTGGAAACATTTGGCAGGTAAAATCAGTAGGATTTGGTGACTGATTGGATATGAGATATAAGAGAAAAAGCGAAGCCTAGGATAACTGGGTGGATGTGAGCAATGAAACAACGGTTGTAGGAGCTGACTTGGGAGATAATGAATCTGACACAGTGAAACTTCTAGATACAGATATCCTGCAGCTATCTGGAGGTATGAAACTGAAGGTCAGGGGGAAAGTTTTGATTGGAAAATAATATCTAGGAATCCTTAGCATATATGTGTCAGTGGAGATCAGGGCAGTTTTTGAGGACATATAAAAAAGGTATTTAGGGTGAGGCATGAAAAGGGTCAAATCTAGAACATTCTGAAACAGAAATAAGGGACAGAATTTAGTGGTGTGCTAGAGTCAGCTCTTGATAACTCATTGTTTAATTATCAGGAAATTTTGCTAGTTTATTGTTAAAAGCAGTCATTATAAACAATGGAATTGTATAAACTTAAGATGACTTACTTAAAAAGTAATAAATACTAAAAGTATCACCTGATCATTGTACTACATTTTATTATTATCTATGCTTTTGAGAATATTTCTGTATTCTACCTGGTGATGGAAATTTAGTTTTCTGCTGAGCTACTGGGCACATTAGTAATTTAAAATCAACCATGTTGGGAGTCTTTACATACAAAAGTCACCAAATGTTATAAAGTGGCACTTACTGATTTTCTAAAGTAGACTTAAGATATTGAAGAAAGTTTAATAAAACAAATAAAACAGTATCTGTAGATCATATTTGTAGCCATTACACTGAATAGCACAAAATCTGAGGAAATATTTTTCATTATTCAAATTATATTATCTGATTCAGCAAAGATTTGCTCACATCATTGTGACATATAGTGAATGAATATGTGATATATAGCTTTTTAATTTTACTTTCACTTTACTGATTAACATCATTGAAAATACCAATTAAATTTTAGTTTAAAACTATGCTTGGTCATCAGTTACAATCATTGGTTATCTATAAATGTCATATTTTGGCAAAATTCCACAAAAGCATTCTGTTAGAATCAATGAGCTGCATAGAATGTACACTAAAGAATATTGTTTGTGCTATTATTTGTAAATTGAATGCCATAAATCTTTTATACCAGCAGGAGTTATAACGAACCAATGTACTTATACATACTTTCTTTTTCTTGAAGAACTAATAGTTAAACATTTACTGCACACCACTGGGATAGGTGGAAGAAGAGAAATCCTTGAAAGAGAAGGAGACAGAGTAGGAGAGGGAGAAATGTACAGGAGGCTGCAATGAAAGAGAAGTTAGGGAATAAAAAGTTTCATGAAAAACAGAGCCATGACCATGAAAAGCCCCCAAAAATGATGACTAAAAATTTAAAAATTAAATTAAAAAAATGAAATTGATTAGATAATAAACAACTAAAATTATTTTGATGAAAAGGGAGACTTTTAAAAAGAGGAACTACAATTAATTCCTCTGAAAAATTTTGAATAAAAACTCTTCTTTGGAAGACAATGAGAAAGAAAGGTAGAAGATAGTAGAGCACTTTTTAGATACTTGTTTCAGAAGTTTGAAATTAGGTAATTTAAAAAATAACTTTCTTTTCCATAAAACTGTATTTCATAAAAATATTGAACCCATCCAGTAATAACTTTATGTAATTTTATATACTGCATGTCCTAAATAACAAAATTAGAATTCTCTTGATGAACTATGTGTTTTGGACAATGTCTTTTTTATGGCTCCTTTCATGACTTTGTAGTAAAATTAGTTCCCCATTTTAATTTCCAGTTTTATAGAAATGCAAGCTATGTATCTCCCCTCAAATCTCTGGTGTTTTTGCTATCATATATATTTTATGTGTTCCTGTTTTTTCTCTCCAGAAGCTTCTACGTTCCCAGAAGGGTAATGCTGCCTGTTATGCTCTTTCGTTCTTGTCACAAGTACTTACTCTAGTCCTATACATAGATTAATATGTTGTGCATAGTTGACTGGAAAGAGTTCTAAAATCACGATCACAAAGGTCTTATCTCTTTAAAATCTAGAATGCACACAAAAATTGGATGAATAAAAAAAAAATGGTGAATAGAAAATATATACCTGACTTCATTTATCCAATGTTAATTATAGTTAACATGACTTCAAATCTGAAAGCATTTATCTTCATTGCAAATATTTAATATAATTATATTTCAAACACACTTAGTAAAGAGAAAATATTTTATTAAATAATATGGTAAAATGGTAAGGTCAAAAATTGATTCCCAGATAATCTTTTTCCAGGCAAAAGAAAACACCAGGAAGAATGGAAAACATTTAAGGTGGAATTTGTTTTTATATTAACTTAATTCTTGAGACTTTTGAATTTAACTTAAAAACAAAGATCTCATGCAGAACAGAATTTATCTGTCTCAAGTGTAACTACTGGAGGAGGAAGTTATTCCTGTGCTTAAGAGGATCTGAAGTCCTTAATGTGGCATGTATTATCAGCTATTTATTTCTGTCAGTCTGAAAGTTGAAGAAAAATATTTTCTTATGAGTGAGGCAAGAAAAAGAACTATACACTCTAATTAGAAAAGTAAGTAAACTTTTTATCTGAGATGAAGGGTCATAAATATTGCCCTCAGGATTTATCACACCTCAAGAGAGTTTCCCTCTCTTATTTTGAGGTAGGAGTGCTCGACTACCTCTCTAACTTTTCTGGGAAGGCATATCCCAAGAGATTTACTACCTAGCCAGTTAGCAACAACATCACACCTTCTTTTTTAAAAAAGACTATTAATTAAATGTAAACCGAACAGAGAACCTCTCAAATGTTTTAATAGATCCTCGTGGGTAAATATTTAGATCAATTGGGTGTGACATGTATTTGCTTCTCCCACAAAATGAGATTTGGCTTATATTAAAAGAAGATTCATGCATCCCCTGTAATTTATAGATAACTTTATTTGCCAGCCATTTTGTTTACTGCCTTAGTGTTATAAGAGACTGAGAAAATCTTAGAGAATGAAAGCAAGATAATAACTTCTACAAAACATACTGATGCTAAAGGTAAGTCCACAAGTAGATACTGAGTCATTAGTGTCAATGCTATAAGAGCTTTTACATAAAAATTTTAACAAAACATTTAAAAAATAAAAAAGCAGAAGGAGAAGAAAGTAGAAGGCACTGTGCTAATTAATTTATAAGTGTTACCTCCTTCAATCTCCTCAACATCCATATAATCAGATGTGGTTGTTATACCCATCTTACAGATGAGGTATCTAAGGTGGTAAGATTTAAAAATGTGCTCAAATTTTCACAGGGAGTTAGCTATAGCCAATTAGAACTCATATTTAACAGTTTTCATTGATTATATTGCAACCCTATTCTAGGTTTGTGGTTTTACTTAGATGACATGGTACTTGCTTAGAAAATATTGTACACCGTCTAGGTCAAATTCAAATATAGTACTTTAAATAAAACCCCTGAAAATTTCAAGGAATAGTAAGAAATTCAGTTAGGCAGAAAATGAAAAGGAATGAAAGGATATACAGTTAGAAAAGAACATATGAAGAACAAAGCAAAGGATTTCACATGCCAAGTTAAGGACTTCAGGTTTTATCCTATAGATCCCTCATTCTCAAATTTTAATGTGTAACAGAATGTGTGGGAGGGTTTGGATCATATCCTCAGAGTTTCTGATCAACTTGTGGTTTCTGTGATCAACTTGTGTTTAGAAAGAAAGAGATTATGATTGACTCAAAGTCTAGTTTGAAGGTGAGGAAAGATCATGAAGTCACTAAATGAGATAAAGACTGAAGAAAGATGTAGATTATATGAGAATAACTCACTAAAGTTTTTTTTTAAACTTGTTATACTTGAGATGTTTTAAAGGCTACAGGTAGAGACGACCAATGGGGAGTTACAGGCAATTTTGGAACTCAAGAGCGAGGGCAGGGGTACAGACAATGATTTAAGAGCCAGTAACACAGAAATGTTGTCAATGTATAGATATAGATGAAACTCTCTAGGGCTAGAGAAAAAGATAAGATAACCATACATCAAAATATGGAGGAATGTGATTATTTAAGGGATGTGCATAAAAATAGTCACTAACAGAACTAAGGGAAGAATCTCAGAACTCATAAGAGATGTAAAAGCACACAGATACATTGTGGCCTCTGAAAAGAAGGGAATGGATAATTTTGAGACAGTCTGTGGTTTACAGCATCAAACAGTTTACTGAAGAGTTGGTAAGGAGCTTTAAATTTTGATGAAAAGGACAAAAGTACCACCATTTAGCCCATTAAATTTTATTTTAGTGGTTCCATGGAGCTGGGATCATAAATTAAGGATCTAAAATGAGAAGTATGAACATTTTACAGTAAGTAGAGTGCATTAGAGTATAATACACTGTCATTGTAAATTATAGTTAGTAGAGTATCAACTCCAATGACTTGCCCTTGGCCACAGAGCCATGACTGAGTTGACATAAAATGGAATCTTAATGACTTCTTACTAAGCAACCACCCACAGGTATTAGGTTTTAAGATAAAACCCAAAACACTAATAAATGAATGCCAACAAAGGTCTTGATTTTTCTCTTACCATCTGTAAAACAGGCTTCTGGCTCATCAGAATTTAGATGTTCAGACTCTGCTTCTTCTTCTCCTGGCTGAGGATTATCAATAGTGCTGCACTCAGAGGAACTCAATCGGTTCTGTCTCTAAAAGCAAATTCACCACCCCAGCAGACAGTTTATTAGAATTCATTCAAATCTTGCATTTAAGCCATATTTAATAATCATAGTCATGCAAAGTATTATAAAAAAAGATTAACAGTATGATGGCCATAAAAATGTATAAACACACACAAAGGTCAAATAATCTTACAATGTTATTTATGTTTGATCTATCTACACATCCTGTGAAAAATAAATTTTATTATTTTTATTATGCTAACAAGTATTTAAACAGAATTAGCATAAAGTAATATTTTGATGTAAACTATAACATTTGCAAAGTATTGGCCATATTTTTATTATTTTTTATATTTACTGTAAATTTGTGTATACCAATAATTATTGTTTTAGAACATTAGACTCTAATAGCAGTAACAAACAAGTGACAAATGGCCAACTCCTGACACTTGAAAAGTCAGATTTGACAGTTGGCAGAAAAAAATTTGTTGATATTGACTAAATAAATAAATAAATTAATTAATATAAGATGAAATCCAAACATATTTCTTCTAATATCTCTAGTTTTAAGAATATGTATCAGAATGATATAAAAGGCCTTTCATCAAGACTAAAAATGTCAGATATGATATTGTAATCAAAACTCTAGAGACCATAGTAATCATCTCATTTAATACCACTCATTTTAGTATAAAGTTTCAGGATATAGTAGAAAAGATCATAAATTATTATTTATAATGTCACAAGCTAGTGGCTACTAAAGTGAATACCACATGCAAACTCTGAAACAGACTTAATGAAATTAATTGTGGCAGAACAACACATGAGAGGAATGAATTCATTGTTATTATGATCATATTATTGATCATAACAGAAACAAGTTTTTCCTACCTTCAACTATATGATAATATGAAGTTTATACACATACACAGAAATATTTAGGAAAAAAATACATACAGCAATCATAGCAAAACTCATTTTTTCCTAAAGTTGTTTTATAAAGTATAGAGCAGCACATCAATGAAGAGTTCATTTTTCATTCTCATTTGCTAAATGAGATCTGAATATTGGAAAATATTAGTTATTACAATACATACTTCTCTTATTATGATTACAGCTTTACTTTTGTTTAGAACAGTTAAAACAAATGCAAGTGCTAAAAATGAGGAAATACTCATCTCAGTTAAATTGATTCTTCAGTGTGTTAATTTACATTAATATCATAGGCCCAATCTAAAATACTAATTTTTAGAGATTGACTGGAAGCTAAAAAGTGTTCCTTAAGTTTACCACATTAAAATATCAGTGCTATTATTCACAAAATATTCAACATCAGTGAAAAAGGTGTTGATAAAGTATTGTACATAGGTATGATATAAGCAAAGGTCTTTTTAAAATGGGAGTAAATAATTAGGAATACTCTATTAAATTAATTTTGAATCTATGTTGGTATAGAGGCATTACTTCCATCAGACTGAAGAGTTATACTAGATAAGAATAGTGTCAGTATACAATTTCATTTAAAAAGCAGGCTATTTAAATTGATTGAATTCACCTAAAATTAAAATAAAGAGGACCGAAATTAATTAGACTGAATATTCTGTAACACTTAAGGCTGTAAAATATACAGTACCCAGAGAAACAACGGGAAAACTCGCAATTATAAATAGATTCTATAATGCAATTATCACACAAAAAAACCACTTTTGAATATGTTATCTAAAAACAAAAAAAACCCTATAATTATGTGATGTTTTCAATTCTTGACCTCTCAGTTGCACATTAACTGTCACCAGAGAACTGAAAGACAAGGCACTATGATTCTATGGAGATGAGACCAAGTACTTAAACCCTGAAAAAAGAATTAATGGTGTTGTGGATTCTAAGGCAAAGCAGTGAGAGGAACTGCTAATAGGAAGAATACAAAGCCCCTCCACGCTAATTGCCAAAGTATTGACAACTAGGAAATAGTTATAATGGTTTTTTTCTCAGCTGGTAACAACTTTTATATAAAAGGATTCTAATTCACATAATTCTGAGTTAGGCTAAATTAATGAAAACATATTCAACTTCAGCATTTGGTTTTATCACTGTTTAAAAGGGTATTGACAAAGAAGATTTATACCAAGTTAATAAGCAAGTAAAAATAAAAATGATTGGCTGAAATGTATCTTGTAACTTTTATGGTTATTTTGTTTGGTAATTAAATTCAGAGTTTGGCTCAGATTTTATATCATAAATTACAGTGATATACTATTACTCCTCACTAGAACAGAAATTATCAGAATATTTAACATGAACTATAAATACTTTGTATCACAAGCTAAATTATTGTGGGTTTTTTTTGAAACGTAAAGTTTAGAATATCTTTAGAAATTTAATGTTTTCCTGGGAATGTATCAAGTATTCACACAGTGACTACTTCAGTACTGTATATATATTAAATATTTATGTGCATGCCTTAGCAATATAGTTTAGTTCTAATCTACTTAGCCTTTAATTCAACATGTTTCCTTAATAGAATCCAAAAAAGATGCTTTAGAAATAGAATGGTAAATATCTATAATAAAAGTTTTCTCTGGAAGGGAATTCATTTATTAATAATTCTCACAGTAGGCATTGTTAGCTTAACTAGTGAATTTATTTTGTTATTGTTTAGTATACAGAGAAGATCATGCCAATCATTTGTATCATTTTATATAATATATGATTATTTTTGTTTCTATAAACTCATGCATTTTTATTTAGTTTCCTTTCTTATAACTTTGGAAATGAAAAATGATTATACTGCACTAACAGCAGTGAAATACTTTAATATGAAAACTTTCCTCTTTGATAAGTAGGCCAATTCATAATTTTCATGCAGATTTTAATTTTAATAAAAAGTTAAATATATTTTTTTCTCTATTATTTCTTTGTAAAAATATTTTTTATCTTTAGAAGTCTACATATAAATAAAATAAGTACAAACATCTGATGGTAGAGGTAGATTCACTAGTATTAGGAATAGGAAGTATGCCATGGTTACTGAATAACATATTGACCGTAGGTTCTTTCTAAAATTTTGTCTTTTCTTTAAATAAAAATTCTATACTTGAATCATTTAAATTTTAATGTACAACAGCATATAGCTGATTGCCTGATTCTATTCTTTTGAGTTAATTACTGTATGTTATTTTGTTGTTGTTCTTGTTTTTTTGCATAGTTTTCCATATTCTTTAATATGTATCCATAAAACACTGAAGTAGTTTGGAAACTACTAATCTTTATTATAAATTTAAGTAGCTACCCAAGCAGCTCCTTTCAATTACTGAAAATATGTTCAAATCAAAAGCTTTATTATTCTCCATGACTCTCCTTTTGATTGCCTTTAAGGTGTGTTTTTCACAAAATTGCAATAGGATGTATCTCTGTTAAATATAGGTGTAAAATGAGAAATTGTCCTAAACTGGTCACTTAAGGTGTGTTTTTAACAAAACTGCATATAAATTGAGGCTTTGTTAAATATTGATGTCATCTGAAAAAATGCCCTAAGCTGGTCACTTAAAAATTTATAGCTGATATTCCTGAGATAGGCAATCACATTGTAAGGCTATTTCATGCTAGTATAGATAGTGGTTAATGCTAGTTGATCATTTCTTGTTTCAAGAGGTATGAAGTGGAATTGTCTAATAACCTGATTATGGGACCCTCAAACACAGAAAACTGTCAAATATATAGTAGCAATGTAGTGAGTAAAACTCAACAAACAACTTCTTCGAAGAGGATGGTTGGCATTGAAAACATCCCCAAGATGTTACATTTAAAGTACGTATTATAAAAAACAACAACTTTTTTTTAAGGAAAAATATCTGAAATATTGGTAGGTTAAAAAATAAAATTGGGGAAGCTGGGATGGCTCAGCGGGTTAAGCGCTCACTTTGCAGCCCTGGAAACCGAGGATCTAATCCTGGCTCTGGCTCAGGTAGACCCATATGCTGAACTGGGGTGTGCCCCCATTTCAGTTCTTGCCAGGGCCTATGCGGGAGGTTCCCGGCTTAGTTCCTGCCCTGCACAGCCCTGCTCCCACCTGTGAAATTATATGGAAAACTAATACTGTCAACTATGGAGACTGCTCTGGGCCTTCCCCATTCTCTCTGTCTGTCTCTCTTTCAGTCAAAAACAATAAAAAAATAAATCTTTAAAAAAATAAAATAAAATAAGATGAAAAAAATAAAGTATATACAATAAGACTGCTTCACACAACAAAAAAAATATTCTTTGAGGAACAGAACCTAGAATAGTTTATTTCACTTGAGCATCAAAACAAGACACATAAAGAACAGCAAGAAAGTTGTGAGAAGCAAATCAAAAGAAAAGGATGAGTGTAAGTGAGAAGAAAAATGGGAGATATTAGTGATAAACTAAGTTCAACTGTATTCAATAAGCAAGAAAGACAATTTAAATTAAAATTAGTATCGCCCATCTTTTAATTTTATAGCCTAATTTTACAACTGATAACTACAATGTGGTTGTGGAATCTTTAAGGAGTAAAATAGTAAAGTTTGGAATAAAGGACCAAAGGAACTTTCGAGAGGAATTCCACAGATAGATATAATGCTTTGTGTAAGAACCCAGTCTTTTCTAACTTTATTATTTTAATATGGGATAACTTGAATTTTAAGTACTCTTTTCTGGCTTAGAACCAAAATATGATTTCCTCTCCCTTGCAGTTGTAAGGACCCATTTTTGCCTTCTGGAGAAATGCACAGATCCCCCCATCTATGGATTGGAGAGAGAGATGCTATATAACTGCTATGATGGGAAAACAGCTATTTGGAGTTGCTGTCTAGGCATTTTACGGTATGACAACCAGCTTGCACCCAGAATCTGGACATTTAGATAAGGACCTAAGCTTAAGGATTCCTGCTCCAAGTTTCTGATTCCAGGGACACCTTTTAAAATAACCATTTAGAGTTGAGCCTGAGAAAGTTAGTGACCTCTGTTCCAATCACCTTACAAGTAACAGATGTTTGCTACCTAGCTTTCTATCTCCTGTTTGCTCAATTTTTTTTTTTTCAATTACAATTGACAGACAATATCTCATTTGCTTTTGACTTGGGATGAAGGACTACCCTTCCCCCAGTTCATTGCACTGCACCCCCCCACTGCCCTGTGTGTCAATTCGTAAGAAATCTTATGACTTAAAAAAAAAGTCTTTTTTTGTCACCTTTTACAGTCTTCTAAAATTGGACATCACCTATGATATTACCATTTGCCTTTTTCATCTTGAGTGTAATGATATTTCATTCTTTACATGATTTAGCTTTCTGATCCCCTCACGGTCTCTACAGTCCTTTTCTGGTCTCTCAGAAATTTCTCCAGGTTCTTTTAAAAAATTTTAAAGGTAATGCCCCACTAAATAAAAATATCTAAAACAAAAATCCTAATTTGAAAAGTACTCCATTTATATTTCATAAATGAAATTCAATACTATTTTCTGTTACTCTAGATTTTCATTTTATTTCTACTTTATTTAGCAGAAAGTTGTTACTTCCTTTACTAGTTAAAATAAACTCTCGGATCATATTAGATTTATGGGCAACTAAAACTCCAGCACTTTTTGAAATAAAGGACAAGAAAATCAAGTTCTTCCTTTCCTAGTGTTCTTTGTTCACTGCTTCCATAGACACTGAGCAGGCTTTGTGGAAACAGCTGTTCATTCAGCAGGAAATCTACTTAACAGTTCCATCACAGGTCAACATGGTATATTATATTAGATGTTAAAGAAATAATAAGGTCACGTCTCAGCCATCATCAGGGAAATTCAAAATAAATCCAATAATTTCATCAAGAATTTTAGTTTTCCCAGAATCTTCTACGTAGGGCACTTACTACTCAATAACACGACAATTTATGTGACTAAAAGATATGATCTTTAATATAAAAACAAACAAACACAACAAAGTTTGCTCATATAAGAAGAAAGCACTGACTATAAATTTCTCAGCCAGATCCTACAATGTCATCTTGAAGCTTCTTTCTAACAAAAAAGCAAGCAGAATTTACCAGTGAGGTCTTGCAACATAGCAACCCTCCAATGGTATTCAAGGGTCCTATTCACTAACACAGAACTGCTATTTGTAGAGAATACATATATAAGTAACTAAAATAGAGTGGATCAAATCAGAAAGAATGTTTTTAATATTTTAGAAACAAACATTTAAACAATTCTACTGAGAACTGCTAGAAAACTGCAACAAGTGGGTAAAATTAGCACACAGGAAAACATGACAGCAAAATGCAAGGTTAAAGTATGGGCTCTTAGAGTCAAGCTCATTAAATACTATTTATAATTTTTAGAAAACCAGTATGACAAACAAACAAACAAAAGCAAACAAAAAACCAAACTACCTGTACATTTGAATGATTAATGCTATCCCCTAAAACTACTCAAAATGAGGAAGGGCCAGGAAAGACAAATTCCAATGAATGTTTTAACTACCAGTTTTTTAAGCATGGGGATTTCAAATATTGCAAATATAATATAAAAAGAAAATTGGCACATATAAAATATATCTTTCTTAACCTTTATGTAGGCAGCTTCTGCCAAAGAAAAGTAACATAGTTAAGTCATTTTCACAACTGAGAATGGCCATTTGTTTTAGTATATGTGCTGCCGAAGTGAGCACAATGGCCATTGCTAACATGTACCTCATCTTTTTTAACAGGAGTTTTTTTTTTTTAAAAAGTAACTCAGGAGTTATACACATATATTTTTGGAAACAATTTTCTCAAAAATTGTGTTTTACCTACACATGTATAGTTAGCATTGTATATGTGTATATCTTTATTTAGATTGTAGAGGGGTTTGAATTTAATATATTCTGGAATGAGATTATTATCTACAAGACTACTGCCTCTAAAGAACCATCAATTTGAAATAGGAAAATATGCTTTTTATTTAGGAGCACCTTCATAATTAACTTCAAGCAAACTGCAACAATAAGATAAGGTTGTTTTGTTTTTTTAATTTGGAACTGTTAGCATTATTATCCCTATGGAGTATCAATTTCAGGATGTTCTGCTTTCCTCATTGCACAATGAAAAACAATAATACAAACCCAAACAATGACAGAGAAATTCAAAATGTGAACTGGATTATAAAAAAAAGGACAAGATTCTTATTAACATAGATGTGCTCATACCAAGGAACTATTAGAGTTAAGTAATTCAATAAGCTATACTAAAATTAAAACAAAATATTATATTTGTGTAGTATATTCCTAACATGTTAAAAGTATTAGATAAAGCACTTTATAATAGTCTGTTTTTACTTTTAGGGAAAATGTTTTATATCTAATTGACAGATTTAGTGTTCACTTCATTATATATACAAAATCAGAAACTTATTCCCATCAGTGAGTACTATGGATTCTGGAATCAAATTCATTGTCAGAGCCTCGTAAGTTATTAATTGATACATTTTAGTTTAAAAATTTATTTTGATTGTTTTTGAGAGATAGAGAGATACAGAGACAGACAGAGACAGACAGAGACAGAGAGAAGGGGGAGGGCCCAGAGCAGTCGCCATAGTTGCACATCATTGGTTTTTCCACATAGTTTCATTCCACAGGTGGGTGCGGGGCTGCACAGGGCAGGAACTGGGCCGGGGTCTCACCCCAGTGAGAACTGAACTGGGGGCACTCCCCAATTCAGCATATGGGTCCGCACAGGCTGGGGCCGGGATTCGATCCTCAGTCCCTGGGGCTGCAAAGTGAGTGCTTAACCCACTGTGCCATCCCGGCTTCCCTATTGATACATTTTATATATGACCAAATAAAAACCAAATGTTCATTACTGAATTGATTAAATAAAGCTCTTATTACCATTATGCTTAAAATCATTTCAGATGTACTCAAAGCCTGTCCTAGAAGCTGGGTACTTTGGCCTGTGTCCCAACTTTCTAGATGTGTACTCAGAAAGTAGCTCATTTACATGAGTCTCAATTTCCTTACTTGTAAAATAGAGGGGGCTGGCACTAGAATGGTCCTTTCTTGTTCTGAGATTTAACGTTTACACCTAAAATATTTCTCCCACAAGAATTGTTTCTTAATAGAGTTTTTATTAACTTACTGAATTTAAATGTGACATTTTTTCCAGCTTTACTGAGTTATAATTGACATATAACATTACATAAGTTTAAGGTGTACATGTGATGATTTGATACACACATATATTGTAAAATGTTTACCATGACAAGGTTAGTTAACACTTCCTTCACCTCACATAATTGCTATTTTTTGGTTGTTGTTATTATAGTGGGAACATTACAACTTTACTCTCATAAGCAATAATGTGATAATTTAATGTGATATACATCTATACATATATATATATATATATATATATATATATAGCTTAAATTAGGAGGGCACATTGATGAGATTTTCAGATTAAATGTTTCAATGGCTTCTGTTACATTTTACTTCTTACTTTTATAATCCATCTAATAAAAATCTATAAATTGTGCACTTGAAATCACCTAAGGACATGAGAGAGAAAGAGATAAAGAAAGTCAACAAGAGAATAACAAAAAAAACAAACAAATGGATTTGCCCAAGTGACATGCTGTGATGTCAATTCATCTATGGAACAATATACATATATGTTTCCACTTTCTTGCAATGGGTCAGGCATAATTCATCTATGGAACAATTGTACATATATGATTCCACTTTCTTGCAATGGGTAGCCAAAGAGCATGCATAATACTGAAAAAAAAAATATCATATATGTATGATTTTTTTTTTTTTTTTTTTTTTTAGGTAACCTGTATAAAAGTTGTCACATTTGTCTCTGCCTGGTTAAAAGCACAAAGCTGCATTCTCGAATGATCCAGTTAGTTTTTACCCCTGTGAGAAGTAATAAGTTAGGTACTGAAGTTTAAAAACGCATCATGGCAGACCAGTTTAGTCAACTGATTTAAGATACTTAACTCATACCTATAAGTAGAAATAAGTTACATGTTTGAAAATACATGCCGTATGCTCAAGGCAAAACAATATATGTGAAATGGCAATAAGGTTAAATATCATTCAACAAAGATTTAAAAATAATGAACTAAACAGTTATATAATTCTGGTTTTTAGGAGGTAAATTAAAAGACTGTAATGTGCTAAGGCAAAGTTTTATATTCTGTTTGCTCTTCATTAAAAAAAACATTTTAAAATAAATGATTCTCAGTATTGGAGTGGGTGAGAGTTAAGAGTGTATAGTTTTTAAAAGCATATTCTAAAAGCAGAATTTTTATTTACTTTTAATTATCATATTTACTTACTTTTTATATTTCAAACAGCACTACAAGAAAGAGATGTTTTCAAATTTATCAAAATAAAAAGGTTAAGAAACAATTTCAAATATGTCAAACCAAAAAATGCATTGTTTTTAGATACATAAGAAATTCAACAAAGATGAAAACTTTTTCAAATAATTTGGAACCAATTTGCAAAAGAAATGGTCTACAAAAATTTCTAAGAGTGTTTTGTTTTTGTAAGAATCTATACATAAAATATAAGATCAAATGTCAACTTTCCCCAAAGGTAAAACCATAATGGATAACTAAGTCTTACTAAGTAAATGCATTTCTGGAAAATTTATTTTATTTTTTAAAATACAACGATAGGAAGAAATCTAAACTGCCTTCAACTGCCTCCTTGAAGAAAAAACTTTATAAAAAAAATCTAAGGACAGAGAAACCTAATAACAATGTATCTTTTTTCTGCCCATATAATGCACTCCTGTGTATAATTCACATCCATGTTTTTCTGGCCCAAACTTTCAAGGAAAATTCTTTTATTTTAATTTTTTAATAACTGATTTCTAGAGTTACACTTTTAATTTAAAGGAATAAATAAAAAAATTAAAAACATTTATATAGATACAGAATTAGTACTACATATGCATAATGCACATAATTATTTTTCCCCTCACAAGTTTGGGGAAAAAACTGTGTGCATTATACATGGCAAAATACAGTAATTAAAACCATCATATATAAAAGAATATAATATATTTAAACTTGATGACTACAAATATTTAAACAACTTTTTATTGAATCAATAAAAGGAATACATTTAATAACAAATAAGCACATTTAAGTTTGTTCAAATAGGATGGCTTTCAAAATTGAATATTAATAGATGAATGGGTGGATAGAGAAATGAATGAGTGAATCAGGTGAACAATATGAATGTTTCTCTTCCTAGGATTTCCTTCTCCACCATATTCACCCAATAAATTTATCTCCTGTCCTTCAGGGTCTGGCTCAGCTGCCACCTTCTTTCAACCTGATATAGTCCCTTACTTAATGTATCCTCAATGGAATGGTTTATTATTCTGTTATGGAATGTACTTTTTTCTGCTCTGTTATATCATCAAGTTACACTGTAACTTCATAAATCAGCATTAAGGAGGATCAGAAACTGAACATGAATCAGCAAATGCACAATACCATTATAACAGAAGATTTTATCCTGGATTGCAACATTACGGGGATATAATAGAAAATAATTACAATCCTACTCTCTTGCCTTTCTACAATATGTATTTGATGGCTGAAGCTTGGAGTTCAAATTCAAATAGACCTTCAGAAACATCAGTGACTAACCAGCACCATTTATTATATTTTAGCGTCTTAGTCATGTGCAAATATAGATTAATAGTATCTACTTGCCTGGGTTGTTATAAAGTAGAAAGTTATATACAGTGTAGATGGAAGTGGCTAACCCATACATTTTTTTCCTCGGTCTCTTTGGGGCTTTCCTGTTGTGTGTGTGCCTCTCAAGCATTGAGTGAATCACTTGTCCTTTCATTTTCTATGGTCCCTGTAGTGTACTTCCAGATCCTCCTTCAGGCAAGCCTCTCATTCCTCCAGCTGCCAGGAGTGTTGGCAGTGGAAAACTCACAGCTGAGTTCTCTCTGGGAATGGTCATGCTGAAGAGACCTACCTCATCCAAGGTTATACCCTATCCCCTGGAAGAGTAGAGGAAGAGCATACATCCAATGACCAACTGCTTTGGGAAACAAAGGTTTAACCCTCTTGCTTCAGTTTGGTACTACTCCACAGGGTCATCCCAGAGCTAGAGATGCCTGTAAAATCATCCGAGGCCTCTGTTTTAATTGTAGAGCATTTCAACTTCTCCCTCTACCCAAATGCCTTGCTTCCCTTACTTCTAACAGATGGAAAGTGCTGCTCCTGGACACTACCAAGTAAATTTCCTATGCACAGATTTCTCTCAGAGTTGCTTTTCCAGGCAACCTGACTTTAGAATGACTCCCTGTATAATCCCATGGCTAACATAAATATTAACATATAAAATTCCAAACTGACTTCTCAAGACCTACATTTCCAAATAGCATCATTAGATACCCTCAAGTAGCTCACAATTAAAATGTCTCCAAATGAAACTTTTTCCCCTACCCCTTAGATTTTCTCCTCCTCCTGTATATTTTTTAATAGCATCAATAGTAATCCAGTCTTCTAAGGCAAAGGGTCAATTTGTATCTCTCCAAAATATACGTTGAAGTCCTAACCTGTGGTACCCTTAAATATAACCTTATTTGGAAACAGGGTCTTTGTAGATGTAGTCAAGTTAAGATGAGATAATTAGGGTGAGCCCTAATCCAAAGTAATTAATGTCATTATAAGAAGAAAATATAGAGACACAGGTAGAATGCCACTTGAGGACAAAAGCAGAGATCAGAGTGATGCAGCCACAAGACACGATTAATACCACTGCCAGAACCAAGGAAAAAACAAAGGAGGACCCTCCCTGGAGCTCCCAGAGATAGCATGGCCTGTCGACATGGCACCTCCATTTCAGACAGCTAGCCCTCAGAAATGTCAAGAGTACGAATTTCTGTTGTATAGACACTGACTTTGTGATACTGATACTTTGTTATGGCAGTCACAGGAAACTAATATACCCAGTGAAGCAGCCCACAATACATATATCCAGACCTTGAGCCCTTATACTTTAAGTTGCAAGTGTCTTATTAGAGTTTATCCCCATCTGCTGCCATCACTGCCTTAGCTTGGACCCTCTTCAGCTGTCCTTTAAGATAATTGCAATAGGTTCCCATCCTCTCACCTTTTCTCCTGCTGGGCTTTATTACACGCACAACAAAATTTTCTTTAAAAGGATAAGTTTGATAACAAAGTAAAGCAAAACAAAACCTCAAAGCTTCCTCTTTTGGTTCAATAAAAAGAAACATATTTCTATTTCTTCTTGGACACCAAGTCATTCATTATCTGGCTCCAAACTACCTCCATAGTCTAGTACTTCCCACTAGACCATCCTAACCTGTATTTAATGGGCCTTTTTGCATCTTGATGCTTCCACATGAACTAGCCCATTTACCTCTATCAGAAAGGCTTCTGTCTCTTGCTCTAATGTCCTCTTTCTCATTCTCTAACTCCCCAACTTCTGATCTGCCTGCTGAATTGTTCTTTTTACTGTAAAACCACTTCAAGTGCCATTTCCCCTGTGAAGTATTCCAATTTATTTTCAATATTAGGAACACTATCCTCCATTTTGCCTCAATATTTTGTCTGAAACTATATTTTAATTCTTTCTTATATGTTTAATTATCATTTCTGATTCCTATATGTGAATCTCCTCAAAGTCGGGAACCTTGCTTCACTCTTTATCACTTCGGACAGAAACAAAGACCTTCAGCCTACATTTACTGAAGAAATCAGCACTGATAGTTTGTCTTTGTAGTGTCTAGCTGAGGCAGGGTAGATAGCCTAGGAAATTGACAAACCCCTCCAGAGTACAATGGGAGGTGCCTCACAAGTAACAAGTCATGTATCCAGTACCTACAGCTGGAGAAAAACAAGAAGCAGTTTTATCTAGCATGGCTAATAATCTCTGTGACCTAGGACCTTATTATCTTTAGCTAATTTTAATGCCATTATAGTATCATCTGCATTGAGGTCACTCCCATCATGCACCTAATGGCCTGACAGTTTCCAAAGAAGCAAATAAGGAAGAAAAAGTGTGAAACAGAGGTTCCCGCCCAGGGGGAGGAGATGAATGAAACAGGTCAATGGGATGTCATCAATTCTGGCCCCAGGAGAGATTAAAAACCCCACATCATGACTTCCTGCCCACTACCTGTTCTCTGATCTGAGTTTGCCTGCACTTTCTACTCAAGTGCATACTTTCAATTTTAATAAATCATTTTTACTTTCCTGCTTCTGTCTCACTCTTGAAGTCTATCTTGCCCGGAGACAAGAACCCCATCACTGCTGATCCAGGTTGAGGCCTCTCGTACACATCCCCATGAGCCTCTGGTGACATGGCAGGCATACAATAATGAGCGGTGCTCAGTAAATGTGAGTTGAAAAAATGATTTGATATAATTTATAGAAAATATACTCAGATGTATTCCTTTGCTTTTTTTTTTTCACAGTGATCAAGTGAATGAAAAGTTTCTAAGGACTTTGCTTCCTTAGGGAACATAAATTTTTGCATAAATGTGTCTGTAGTGTTTTGAATGACACTCCCTTGAAGGTGGGACATTTCATTATGTAAAATTTGAAGATTTCATTGATCTCCTTTCTCCATGGATCTCAGCTAGCTCCATCACAACTCTGATACAATATTTCAAAACACTAAAGAACTATTAAGTAAAGTATCTGCATTTGGCTTGAGAAAGAAGAAATTGGGGTATCTTTCCTTGAATTTTATTTTTATTTTATTTTTTAAATTGTTTTTGACAGAGAGAGAGAGAAAGAGAGAGAGAACTGACCTGGGGGAACTCCCCAGTTCAGCATGTGGGTCCGCATGGGCCGGGGCCGGGATTCAATCCTCGGTCCCTGGCGCTGCAAAGTGAGCGCTTAACCCACTGAACCATCCCGGCTTCCCCAGTATATTTTATTTATTTAATTAATTAATTTATTTATTTTTGACAGAGAGAGAGAGAGAGAGAGAGAGAGAGAGAGAGAGAAATACAGAGACAGAGAGAGAACTGAACTGGGGGAGCTCCCAGTTCAGCATATGGGTCCGCACGGGCCGGGGCCGGGATTCGATCTTCTGTCCCCGGCGCTGCAAAGTGAGCGCTTAACCCACTGAGCCACCTTGGCTTCTCCTTGAAGTTTTTACACAGGACGTTTATCTCTCCACTGAGTATATAAGAACAAATTCACTTTGATACTAAGCTTTGCTAAGAAAAAATTCAGCTTTGATATTAAGTGGATGCATTTGTTAAAAGAGCAGTAAAGATTTGGGGTATAAAGTTAGTAAAGGAGCTTCTCTGAAAGTCTTAAGAGTTTATACTATGTATATTAAAAATCATATGAAGCTGTATGTTTTTCAATATTTGGAGAAATAAACTGGATTTAGTGTTTTTCTCTGAAATTTGCATATACTTCCATAATCAATATTATAATTCTGTAAAATGGCTCTATTTTTTCACCTTTAAAGCATAGAGGGCAGTAGTCTGTAATAACTAAAATCATAGGGAATGTCTTTTTAACCTCTAAGAAAAAACTCCCCGTTTTAAAAAATTAATTTCGTTTTATAGAGTTTTCAATTTGAGACTTGGCATAATTAAAAAACTACCCTTTTTCAGAATTTAGTTAAGCAGATGCCAATCATATTAAATTATTGCATCTGGGTGAAAGAATTTTTTCCTAAGAAACTGTTAGCACAGTACTTGGAGCATAGTAGAACTAAATAAATATTTATTGACTAGATGGGTGTATTTTCATGTTTCATTTGAGGCTCCTAATAATAAAATGCTTCACTGCTAGTGGTAACCATCTGTGCAGTGTGATGCTAATGTTTGCCATGTACTTAGAGAGCTGCACTGTGCCCTAGGGGCCATCAGTTCAGTGTCTGTGTTCTGAGGTGTCTTTTTTTAAAGATTTATTTTCCCCTTTTTTTGACAGAGACAGAGACAGAGGCAGAGACACAGAGAGAAGGGTCAGGGCCCAGAGCAGTCTCCATAGTTGTACGCCATTAGTTTTTTTTTGACATGGCTTTGTTCCACACAGGTCAGCAGGGGCCACACAGGGCAGGAACTGGGCTGGGGGCCTCTTGCACGGGAGGCATGCCCCCACGAGCCAGGGGTTGAACCGGGGGGTGACAACCAAACCCCAGTTCAGCACATGGGTCTGCATGGACTGGGGCCAGGACCCGATCCTTGGTCCCCAGGGCTGCAAAGTGAGTGCTTTACCCACTGAGCCATCCTGGCTTCCCCTGAGGAGTCTTATTTTCATGGATTCACATGAGATGACAGTATGTCTTTCCTGATTCTGAGACAAACTCGATCTTCAGAAAAAGTGTTGATGTTCTATTGCCAATTATTTCCTCAAAACTTCAATATAGTTTACTCAACACTTTATTGGAATTCATGTCTTTGGTCATTTTCCGGTAAGGTGTTTTATTATGAAATATTTTGACTTCATTCTGGAGTGTATATTTAACTGTCTACCAGGACACGGAAACATGCCTATCTGAGAGCTGATAGCTGATCTTAGATGAGGATAGAAAAGTAATGAGAAAATAAGATATGAGGCCATAAATGAAAGGGCTATTTTGGGGCGAGGGGATGGGGAGAGGGGAAAGAGAGAGGTGTCAAGTATCAAAGATGTTCTTTCCCCTGTTTAAAATACAGATTCTTAAACTTGCAAAAGGGGGAAATACCCCCAGCTCCTGAACAAAGATAATGATATCTCGAGAAACCTGGTTCAAATCAACCCACAGCAACTCGATCTATCACAGAGGAAGACTGCAGATAAGGACTCTGAGGTAGCATCCAGATTCAGGTAGAGTTCAAAGAATATGGCTGATAATGGAGAAAATAAAATGGAATTAAGCATTGCTAAGAAAGTCACTTAACATACAGTCAGAAACCAATGAGGAACTGAGGCCTATGCACATCTCATGGGTCAGTTCTCAGAACTGCTGTTAAGATGCTAACCTGTTGCTAACTAAACCCAGCACAAGGTCAAGCCATAAACATCCTGGAACAACAACTGCTGCATGGATATGTATGGACCTTACTTCTTTGTAGTTTTTTATCTACCTCATTTTCATCTGGGAACTAACCAATCCCGATTAATTTAGCCAGCAATACTTCACTTACATGGAAGACCTAATTGGGAACTGCATTTGTGATTTTGTCTTTTATAAACCCTATCTTTCTTTGTTCTCTTCAGAGCATAATTTGTGTTGTTACCTGAGTCTGCACCTCCTGGATTTGCAAACCTTCTGGCAAAAATGAATGATACTTGTTTCTATTGTAGCCCAAATCTCTTCCTTGGTTAACATGACCCAGAACAGGCATTTGTAACAAACTTCCTAAGTGTGTCTTTATACACTAAGATTGTGAACCATTGATCTACATCATGCTATAGCTCTTAAATTTAACCAGTAGCAAATAGTTACTTACAGTGTATACGTGGCTACTCAATTTCATACACATAATAATTGTTAATTGAGCACTTGTCTAATTAATACCATACACTCTTTAGTTTTACTTATATTTCTATTTTGCATATAAGAAAAATAAGAAAAAAGAATTTTGTAAATTGTTCAAGATCATAGAGTTAGTAAATACCAAAGCTAGCATTTAAGGTAAGGTCAGTATTCTACCTTCAGTGGCTACATTCTTAATCATCACTTAAGACCTAAATAATCAACATGTATTGAATCAGGCATTACTTTCTATTGGGTAGTCAAGATTTGCCTCTTTGGAAAAGTTTAATTAAAAACACGCTATCTCAGGCATGAAAAAATAAGAAAGTTACAAAGGAAGCAATAAATAGTTAAAAATCTTAGAACTTGATTGGGAGCTAAAGATTACAGGAATTAGGCATGGAAAGGTTATAGACACTTTAGATAAATAAAGTAAATCTGTATTTCTTAGTGGTCCAAAGTGAAAACCAAAACCAAAACCAAATCATAACTAGGAACATTTAAATCTCAAGCAACCAGAGAGTAAGACTAGATACAAGGTTTCATAGTTGATGACAGCTTAATATCTATCAGCCATCTATCAAATTTCCCATTAATCTTGAACTTTTATTATTTCTCAAGTCCATCATATAGTCAAATAGGTTTAAGTATGTAAGGAGCCGGTGCAGAGCCTGAACAGAAAGGTTTCGGGGGGCCTCAATGGCAAAGCCTCAGTTCCCTGGACCTAAGGGGAGGGACCGGCCTGGGGCCTTGATGGTAAAGCCTCGGTCCCCCCTTTCATCTCCTTGTGTGTGTGTGTGTGTGGGGGGGGGTAGTTGGGTGATTAGTTATAGAAAAATGTGTATATGCAGCTTTGCATGAAGGCCAGGCGGCAGACACCAATAGATTAGTGGCCCATGATCTATATATCAGAGTCTTTACTGGAAGGGGTTGTTATCTCCTGTAAAGATATGTTCACACTGTGCTTTGCTATGCTAATGCCTGTTCCTTGTAATGGTAAACTTTTGCTATATAAGATAAGAAATAAATCTATTGGGGCTGCTCCTATTGAGGACAGCTGGCTGGCCATTTGGTCTGTCCATCAATTCCCAGTGCTGGAACTTGGGGACTTCGTCCAACCAGGCTGGTTCCTGGCAACATAAGTGTACTCAAGATGACACACTTTGAATAATGTCTTAGAAAATTTCTTATGAGGAAGGGCAAACTTTTAAAGTCCATAATATCAAATCTGAACACCTTTGGGACGATGATGATTTCAATAGTAAAGACAGCCTCTAACACTTTTTTAGGGCTTACCAACTCAAATACTGTGCTAAATGACTTAAAGAGATTATTTTATACATTCTTCATACCCTATGAGGTAGTCCCAAGCTCCTGTATATTATATCATGTAAACCACATATATGAAATAGAAAATGTGTACTTATTTCTTACGTAGCAATGATTACGATGTTATTTAAAAAAAAAACATAATCAAGAATATTAGATTGATATCATCAAATGGTCTTCAGATAACACAGTTTATGGGCACTTAAATTTCATGCCTTTTCAGGCAGGATTATGGGATAGGCAGAGTAACTTTACAGATAGGTAAAATAGTCTATTTCAGTAACCAAATAGTCTACAGACTAAAAGATACCACAAATCTCCTCTGGATGCCACAGAGTGTGAAAATTCTTCATAAGCATGGCTCAGTATCTCATGGGACACAACTTGTGTATAAACCCCAATAGGAATATGTGTTTTATACCTGAAATGGACAAAGACTGGAAGGGAAGCAGAAATTGGGCTGAACTATGATTCATAAGACTGTGACCCTTGTCATGGCTTTGCCTTTAATTAGCATTATAACTAAAGGTACAGATAATCCCTCTTATTGAGCTGGCTTTCTCTGTCAGAAAAAGAGGTGCTATATGGCAGATCCACAAGATTCTGTTTAAAATGTTATAATTCAACATACTGTACTAAGAATAAAACTTGCAAGCAACTAAGCAGATTCATGTCAGGTTGGCCATAGGTTTAGAGCAAAGGAAAAATAACCCAGTAAGAAATGTCTCCTCCCAAATATTAAGACATAGGTAAGAATTATTTGGTATACTCTGCCAAGCTACCAAAGCACCTTAACATCTAGAATCGGAGCTTATTCAGAAAGTCTGTCAGGCACCTGGGATTTTATAAATCTAATTTCACTAGCAGAAAAATGGGCAATTAAATTAATTTCCTCTTCTACATGAGACTAGACCCAGATTACTGCTCCTAAAAAGGAAAATGTAGATTTTGATTTTCTACCTTCAAGCCAAAACAATCATACCTTTTGAATTTTGAAGATATTACTTCTTCCAAAGTTTTTTAAACTTCTTTAAAGTTTTAAAAAATAAAGTATTTTATTCCTTATTTTGTCCTCTTGGAAAGAATTTATTGGCTACTTAGAAACATATAGTCATGATTTGTTTAATCATCTATTCACTCAATAAGTCCTAAGCATTTTACTATGCACCTAATATTGATCATATGGCCAGCACTCGTGCACGTGCACACACATGCACACACACACACCTGTGTATCTTTATTCCAAAGTTGACTATAATTTCATGAAGGGCAGGTTTAATATAGTTAAGCAGATAGAAGGCATTTAGTAAATACCAGTGAAATATTTTCAAATGTAATTTAAATAAAGAAAAACATTTAAAAGTGATATCTTAGAAGTTTAAAGAGATGCTATTAAATGTTCTATCATAAAACTCACTTATGGTTCTTATATTCCAAATTAATAAAAATATAGCTCAATAATGTTCTGACTCTATGCAACCAGGTATGGAAAGTAGGATACAAAAATATTTTAATAATGGATTCCTATTTTCAATTAGTTTATAGTACACTTTGATGAATATAATATTTCTCAAAAACTTAAAATATAAGATTAATTAATAAATCCAGGAAGAGGCATAAAACTGTGTTGGGTTAAAAATGAGGAGAGATCATACCTGTTTGGGCAGAAATCAGGAAGGAAGCAATAGCTACACTTTTGAGCATTCTGCGTACTGTTCTAACCATTTTATATGCATTAATTCATCCAATCTTCACCAACCCTATGATAGAAGTACTAACAATTTTACAAATGAGGAAGCTGAGGGTTATATCCTTGAAAATGTGTACAAGATTTTGAATGAAGAAGGAAATCCCAAGCAAAGTCAATGCAGATAGTGAGTATATGTGGCCAGAAGAAAATTGGCTTTACACATGAAGAGCTCCAGATGAACAGTAGGAGACACAGTTAGGCAAATATGGTTGGGGTCATGGTGTGAAGGCTTTGTCTGCCGTCTATAATTCAGGAGACTTTAGGAACGAAGGATACTTCAGAGAAGTGACATGATTAGGGTTGAACCTGAGTAAAAGTAATCAAATACATAGACTAGAGTAGATGGACAGTGGAGGCAGACCCACCAGTTGGGACTCCACTTAGAATGGTTTAGGCAACACGTAGTGAGTACAAAAGCAAAGGCGAGGAAGAGGGGCCGTGGACTCAATAGACACAGTGGAAGAAGACTGTAGAGCAGAGGTCCCTAACCCTTTTCCACAAAAGCAACTGGTTTTGTGGAAGATAATTTTTCCATAGACCAGGGTGGTGGTGTTAGTGGTGGTGTTGGTGGTTTCAGGATGACTGAAGCGCCAGATACAGCTTAATTTCACTTACTATTCATTTATAGGGTTTTTATATGTCTGCAAGCAATTGACTTATTCTGGTCTCTATGTGGTTAACCTCTCTGCTAATTTCAATGTGTATTTGCAGCCTTTCTCCAGCACTAGCATTATTGCATCAGCTCCACCTCAGACCATCAGGCATTAGATTCTCATAAGGAACTCATAACCTAGATCCCTCTCTTGAGCAGTTCACAATAGGGTTTGCATTCCTATGAGAATCTAATGCCACTGCTAATCTGACAGGAGGCGGATCTCAGGTGGTTATGCAAATGATGGGGAGTGGCTGTAAATACAGATAAAGCTGAGCCCACCCACCACTCATTTTCTGCTGTGTGGTCCAGTTCCTTACAGGCTCAGGGATAGGGACCCCTGCTATATTTGACTTTACAACTGATAACAAACAGGATGAAGGAAGTGAAGACTTAAAGACACCTGGTGCTTTCAAATACAGCTAAGTAAGGTTAAATAAATTATTAAGAACCAGTAAGTAAAACTGTACATGATGAACCTTCAGGAAGCTTTTGTGTTCACTCACACAAAGAGAAACTATGTATGTATTATAGAAAGAAGTTATGACACAAAAATCTGACATTATGATTCATTTCACACTAGTTAATAACATGAAACAATGTATATAAAACAATCTTACCCCTTTGCTGTATTCACTATCTGAATCACTGCTAAACTCCTCAGTATTCATATTTTCCAAATCTGATTCTCCAGGTGCAATTGGCACTGTCACTGTGAGGCTGGGATTATGAATAAATGACTGATAATCACTTTCTTCCATCCAGTATTTGTCTATGGTCCTTTCAAAACCACTGGTTTTATCCTTTTCTTTGTAGAAATGGTGATCTTTGCTCATTTCAGCAAGTGTACGGTTAGAGATATAGTTTTCCTTCTTATTATTTAGATCTTCTACTCGTGTTATCTCTTTGGGCATCTTTGGCTTTTTAGAAAAACCTTTTAGAATAATTTCACGTACGGTTTGTTTCACATAATTTATTCCCTTTGTAATTCTGGCCACTGCAATCTGGAGGTTGTTTGCATCAGGATCTTCTTCAACTGCTGTAAGATTGTCTGAACTAAATGAGCTCAATAATAAGGCCAGAAATAGGTTGAGGACCTGTATCAGAGTGGATATAGTGTGTAGAGAAATAGGGAGACAAGAAATAAAAAAGAAAATAATTATACTTTTCTAAAATACAGGACAAAATCCATACCAGCAATGAAGATCCCTGTACTTTTCACATGTAGATAAGAACAGGTGATGGGGGTAGATGGGAGGCCAGACTCCTTATCAGTCCCTCCACATACTAACTCCTATGACCTCTGGGAGCATGAAGGACTAATATGAAGGGAAAGAGAAGACTTCTGTCACCATTATTTTTATGTCATTCTATAGTTCTTGCCTGCAGTAGGAGTTCCTTTGTTAGATTCTCCTTTATGGACCTAATAAGCCCTCCTAAACTTTACCTATAATTAATATATGTTACCTGTGAGAAATAAATAGAACAAGAAAATTGTGACTACTGTCTGTTGTGCTGAAGTCACTTAGGCCAAGTCACATTTCCCAGAAGATAAATGTCACCTGTTACAACAAATGGAACATGTAATACTTGCAGACCTCCTGTAATAAAATATTCTATCCAAGAATTACGGCAATTTAATGAGGCTTTTAAAGCATAGAATGGGATCTGCCCATTGAACCCAATTCAAATAAGATAATGGCATTATGATTTGGGTGGCTTCCTTGCCAATCATTTTGGCCCTGGAAGAGATTATAAAAGAGGTCATGACAATTATCCTTGTAGCAAAATCCTACTTTGTGTGCAAAATTATTTCTGTTTTTCTTCCCTGACATAGGCTTCCATGTGAACTCAGCATTGTAAAAAATAAGAATTATCACAGAGGACTGAAAATATGTAAATTATATTTACATATACTTTACATAATTTGCATCGTATAAATCATATTTATAAAGAAAACAAAAAGTTAATTGAATTACCCTTCCATGTATATCTATGGCTAAAAGCATTTATCTCATATAATTAAAACTAGACTGAACTGAAGAGAAGGGACTCACCCTGATTTTGGCCACGCCTAAAATAATTAGAAGAGCAGAGATTAAAAATGTCTTATTATAATCATGTTAATATGTCTGGATTAAGAGTCTGAGGGGAAAGGGAAGGAGAAAAATCATAAGGAACAATTTTGAAGAATGACTAAGAAATTCTGAAATACTTTACTTTCAGTTTGGTGTTCATTGTCAATGAGAAAATGTATTTTACTATGAAATGTTGGTTTATGTGTATGTTTTAATAGGAATGTTGATGAAAAGCCAAGGTCTCATTTTACTGCATGACCCTCCCTAATCAATGCAAATGTTAATAAAAGGAGGGGATGAGGATTAAGAAGTACAAACTTCCAGTTATAAAATAAGTCACAGGGCTGTCATGTACAATATAGAGAACAGAGTCAATAGTACCTTAATAACTACGTACAATAACAAGCTTATTAAACTTATTGTGGTGATACTTAGTAAAGTGCATAAGTGTTGAACCACTATGTTGTACACCTGATATTAATACAATATTGTATGTTTACTATAATTAAAACTAATTTTTTTAATTGAAAATATACCAAGTTTATAATTTTTATTTTTTCTAGCTTTATTGAGATATAATAGACATATAACATCATGTAAGTTTAAAGTGTACAATGTGTTGATTTGATATATTTATGTATTGCAAAATGATGATAACATTAAGGAACACCTACCTCTACCATTCAACAGATAAAACAGACACTGGAAGGAGACTGTATATGACTATACCTCTATCATGTCACATAGTTACCATTATTTTTTTATGATGAGAACATTTAAGATCTAGTCTCTTATAACACTCAAGTATATAATACAGTATTATTAACTCTAATTACGTGCTGTAGATTCCCAGAATTTATTCAGCTAATATATGAAACTGTACTCGTTTACCAGCATCTATTTCCAGCATACTCATCCCAGCTCCTGCTAATTACCATTTCAGTCTCTGTTCCTATGAATCCAGCTTTTTAAAGATTTCACATATTCCAATAATATGCTTCTGTGTGTCACAGATTTATTGAGAATAAATACTAACAACTATTTTAATGCCATCAAAAATCATAATAAGACTTCAAGATTTTATCACAGTCTACTGGATATTACAAATGAAGCTGAAGCCCATTCTGTATTATGTATTTATTATCATGTTAGGCATGGAAAGAAATATTAATAAAATATATATTTGATTCAAAGTGTCATTCTGATTAATGTGTTTCATCAGTTTCCGGATATAAACTTGAGCTCACTAAATTTAATTTTCCCAAACTATTCTCTAAATCTTATGATTTTAAATCATTTCAGTTAATTGGTAGTAAAATGATCTAAGGAATAAATAAGAAAAAGATTAAAAAAAAAATGATGTCTGTTTAGCATATGACTATAACATGACGAGAACTATACCAGAAACAAAATTTTTTGTTCTTTCTTTTCAGATTCTAATTCTACATCATTGGTAATTCCATAATCAAAAGTTGGTTATCAACTTTCTGAGTTATACTTCTGCTATCTTTCATTGGTAAAATCTTGTGAAAAATGTAAGTATAGGTTGTCTGGCAGGTAAATTAAGACAATATTTGAATTTCTTTTCTGTTCTTCCCTGCATTGAAATGATCAATGTTCTTATTAAAATTAACATTTTAAGACCTATTAACCCTAAAATTATAAAACAACTGATTATATCCTCTAATAACAATTTTCTATGGAGAATTTTAAATGTGTGAACATCTAATTACATACCACCAGGTTTCCAATGACCATGACCATCATGTAAACAATA